>JASAOE010000483.1:0-61756 GCA_029964075.1 Patiria pectinifera
TGCTGAAAAAGGAGGGGAGGAGTGAAGAGGTGGAGGGAGAGAGAGATAACAAAAACGAAGAAGGTAAACTTGGTGCTGTGGAGTTGGAGAGTTGTAGTTAGGTTTCTTTCTTTTTACTGATAAGGCGAGGTGATGAGTCATTTATTATGGTCTGGATGTTGGGAATTATACATGAACCCCTCTGAACAAATTTAACTTTGCTTCATGGTGCTGGTCTTGCCATCCGTCCTGTGCGGTGGAGTTTACTGAAGAGCGTTCTGTGCCCCTGCATGCTGAAGAGTTTTTATATGGCTGCGCAGTACATAGTGTCAACAATGATGGTAGTTCAGTGGGTAGAAGGGCCAAGGAAGATGGGGCTTTCAACCCCCGGCTGGTAATTTCTACACAAATACACTCATGGTAATGGAATACTGTGTTTCTGTTGGCAATCCACTTTACAGCCAGGTGGATACAACTGAAGTAGCATTTCTCTTGACATTCAGCTCGTTTTTCCCCCCCTCAGCCCTGTCAGGATAGCAACCATTTTGCCATATATTCTTGTTAATTGCATGGCGTCAGCAATTAATGTTGAGTGTTCTGAAAACTCCTCCGCAGTTGTTGGCTTAACCAAGCCAGGCATCAACTGAACAGGCCCAGACTGTTTATTGCATTAACTCGGGGTGGTCTACTTAAATTTCACATTTAATAAATAAATCAAATATTTCTTTAAACGATGAAAAATTACAAGGCTGGAGTGCACGGTTCCATTCACTAATTGGTCTAGGGGCGAGGTCTTATTTAGTAAAGACTGTCAAACAGGCCTGCCTCGCTAAAGTGAGTTGTAACATGCCTCATTAATCAAAACCAAACAAGGACAATGAAAGCCCCGTTGCTGTTCAATATGAAGGTTAGACTCATCAGAACTCTTAATTAATACTGTCATCTTTGCCTGCGTAAAGAAAAAAGATGGTTGTTATTTGAGTGAATTTTAAGCAACTTTCAATGGCTGGAGAAGCTCCAGATGACTGGCCAATGAGAATGAAGAGGATTTCAAAAATGTTCACTTAAAATTTCAACTAACTGCTCTTGAAAAAAACATAATGATTTTAAAGTTACAAGAATGAAAGCAAGCTATTGTAATAGAGAGGTTTTGCAACAGAATGGATTAGGTTAGCGCATTGGATACGTCATCAGTTTGTGCTGTCTTGTGTTGTCATTACACAGCATGGATTGCGTACAACATCTGGGGGCAGATGTCCCCCCCCATACAAAATTATCGCCCCCCCGGTAATTTGGTTACCATGGTTAAAAGTATTTTTTAAGGTCGCGAGAACGTCGACGATTGTGCCGCCATGAAAAGTGCCACCTATCGTCTGATAGCGCCCATGATCGTCCGCTTTGAACAATGCCCCCATAGGAAGATAATGTCCAGCCCCCATCATGTACATGCAGTCCACATGTATGCATTATCCACTGAAAAAAGAGTAATATCATATTGTAAGTTCTGCATGCAGGACAAACTGATTGCCGTACAAGGGTATCATGTGGTATTGTATGCCAACTATACGTAAAAGAGGACACTTCCAAATGTACTTGCAGAGGAAACATCATGGGGCATACACTGCAGGTCAAGGGAATGAGTGAAGGCAATCAGTGCAGGATTAAGTTTATGGGAGGCCCTGGGCCCAAGGGATGTTAAGGCCTTTTCACACTATCGTCTTGCCTACCCAGGGCTGTAGAAATCAACACAGGTCCACCATAAGCGGAACCGGGTCCTAGCGAATGTGGGTAGGCACCCCATACTGTTTAATGTCTACCCGGGTAGAGACCCTTAACCCTTGTCCTCCTGACCAGGGTTGGATTTTACCCATGTAGAGTGCGAGACCCGTGAAGAAGCCGTGTTGGCTTTTTGCTAGTGTGAATGTGTTCCCGAAATCTTGAGATTTGGGATAGTGAGAAAGGTCCTGTGAAGGAGCATGCTGCCTAAGTGAGTAAAATACCTGAAATCTAATGACTACAATAAATCTGCAGTCAAATTACAACTTTTTTCATCAATTGGGAATAATTATTTTAAATTGATGAAAATTCACAGATTGCAGCAACATGTAGAAGAGTGAAATTACAAGCTTTCCTAGTTGCAGAGGAATTCTGGGTGTTTAATACATTTATATCAAAAAAGTAATTGAACGATCCTGACATTTTTAAGAATACTACATGTCAAAAATAAAAATACAGCACTTGTCTTCCATTTGGGTGTAAATATACATTATACGCTGTAATCTATTAGAAAGGATTGATGGAGTAACTGAAATGACCCTCAAAATACTGGTGGTCTCCACTCCCTTTGAGGGAAAGAGCTCTCACTAACTAGGCCTAACTAAACAAATATTCGGGTAAAACACAATTCTTCAGGGAATAACCTGAGGAAGTTCCCCACACCTTCATAAGATAATGAGCACTGTGGTATTTTGCTAACGGTATAGATTTGCACAAAATAAAAATAAACAAAAAAAGTTTTTTTTACAAAAAACTCTTATGGAAACAAACTAACCTACCCAAAGTGAAGGTTCAACGACCTGAGGCAGCATTCATCATGGGTTAGAGACGATATTCATTGCATGTTACCGCATTGGGGGATTCTTGTCACTGTGGCCAATGCCTCCACAAACATACGTGTAGGTCCATCGATTGCACTGGGCATTGGTGTGAAAGGGTTCATCCTACACAAAATCCAATAATGTGCTGACTCTTGCCGTGTTTGCAATACGGATCCCCACTGTTAATTACACACTGGTTAATTACACGGCTGGACATTAGACAAATTAAAAGACATTAACAGGTTGAATGTTGATTGGGATAAATTGCCAGGACGCACTTATCTACCTGGCTTCGGTGGCTTTCTTTTTAACAACTTGACAGCTTTCCTAATGAGCAGAGCCATTAGCCATTCACAAAGTGAATTTACACGGCAGCTCAGAAGGGACGGTTATTGATATTGGTACACTGCAAATTAGGAGCGACAGGAACAAAAATCAATGAACAATGAAATTGGCCATCGGGCTGCAATGTAACTCTTCATGCTGATAAATGCTATTCAAGCTCGTGTGTTGCAAGCACCTTCACATGGGCAAGTTTGACTGAAAAAAAAAGAATGCATTTTCTTTAAACAGAAAAGTAAATTTGAAAAAGGAAACAACTAAATGTGATATCTTTTATACATGTTCTTATATTACACTGTGGATTCAACACAGTTGCAATTAAAGTAGTTAATATCAAGTAATTTTTTAAGAAGTCAATTTGAAACAAAACCATCTTTATTAACGCATTTCCTTGAAATGACAAGTTTGCTCAACAGTTTCTTTTAATAAGTAAAAAGGAGTTTAAAGGTAGAGTGCAGCTATCCAAAAAGTAACCGACCAAATTATTGTCAAAAAGCTCACTTGTTTAAAGATAGAAATGACGATAAACTCCCTGTGAAATTATTCCTTCTGGCATGCTGTTATTTTGAAGAAAACAACAAAAGTAGGTCATTTCCAAAGATGTGTCAAGTGACACATCTTTGAAAATTTCCATTTGTAGTTGTTTTGTAATTGGATGAATTCGTGAATGGATGCAAGCGTTGACACAATGCACACATGGCTGTTATTATCAGTCAGTTCAGTGTTTGACATCATGTAGCTACAATCAGCTGAATGAGAATCATGTCCCGAATGCTGATTTTGGGATTGTGTCACGAGAGGGCGCAATTCAAAACATGACTCGGCAAATTTTGCACTCAAAATCGAGATCCAAAATATTGTGTTTTCTCAAAATACGCAGCATTCACAGAGCTAAAACTTAATCAGGTTAGTTGTTAAGTACCGCCATTTTTACATTTTGATCACTTTTGTTGCTTTAAACAAAACAAAATTGACAATGACCTCTACCGGGGATACCTTTAAACCTTTGATGTACAGGGCAGTTGCAAGTGACAGCCCAAGAAATGTTAGAATCTGTGCATTTAATCCACATAATCTGAACATTAAATAAAGGTTTAAAAGGCGAATTCTTTTTTGGCTAGTGATAATCAGTTGACCTATACACATACAAAACGTCAACTTATCAAACAATTAAATGTTAAAAAACATATAAGAAACTATTACAAAGAAAAGCTGTTGAAAATGAATTCTTCACTGAAATAATACACTTTTGAAGTACGTGTACAAAAATCAAGTGTGGTACAGTATAAGTACTTGTATTTATACACAATCAGGAAAACATGCCAATTTATGTTTTATACAGGGGTACAATTTATTAAGGTAATATACCTTTGACAAAAACTGATGTTTGAAATACCTAAATATTTTCATCATTAAGTTCATGAAGGAGGCATTGCTGATAGCATGACTGGTACAATCTTGTTCACTTCCATTTCACCAGGAAACAAAGTCCAAACCCCTCAGATATTAAATGAAGACATGGCTATGTGCATGCTATGAGTCAAGCACCTACATGTACAGAAAGCCATCACTTATTGCATGCTAAGAGAGTCTTGTGTTAATTGCATTCAGGCCATCCACTTCATGCCACTTGATAATCAGTCTAAGGCCTGCGAGAATAATTAACTCCCCCTACCAGGCTGTGAACAAACTCCAACTGGAGGTACTCCAATATTACAAGAATCCCCCTGACCCTAATCCCAAAACTGCCTTGTAGAATCTCAAAGAGCTCTGGGAGACTGTGATCTAATGTACATCATCGCTAAGGAAGTGACGACTTGAGATCTTTCGGCTGTTTCAAATTTTCCTGAGCTCTCTCGGTCTTCGCCAACCCGAACCCGATATGATCAAACAGTGACCCGCTCAGCCATCTCATCATAAAAATGCGCAGCGACTATATTCCACTAAGATACCAGCGGAATCAATCACAATTTGCTGAGCCCCCGACGCAGCCGCACAAGAGGTTGGAGTATTTACTCAGTTGGTTGAGGGGGGACTCAGAACAGTACAAAGGGAGCCAGATCAGGTTACCCAGCCTCCCCTGTCTGAGAGAGCACACAGCAAGCGGTGTGTGAGGTGCGCCTTCCACAGGGGGGCTGGACTCAGCAACACCTGGGGAGGTGGAGATGAGCAATATTGACCCACAACTCCTGGCCTTCATCCCCACACCTGCAACACAAGTGTCGCAGAGAATGTACAACAAGGGGGGACGTGGCCATGTTAGATGATGACGGCGTGGCAGCAAGGGAGACACGGTGCGCCGGCCCCGACACAAATCAATAGTGAAAATTAGAAAATTGGCAATCCCGATGGGGAAACGGAAGGCACTCTGTTTCCACGCGGGTAGGACATGGAATAACCACTATCATTTGCCAGATGCACGATATGACCCCATTTTCTGCTTCTCTGTCTAGATATATGTTCACATGTATAGTTCATTTTTGGTGGCTGGGACCACAACTATTGATAACCCTTGGGGAACAAAGTCAGGAATGGTACCATATCAGGTTGGACTAAAATGGCATCATATTGATTAGTAAGACTTGGAATTCATCGTCCTTTTGCTCAAGTGCTGAACATTTTATTGCCCCAATTCTATGCACAGCTGAGCAACATACCCCTCTACACATTCTACCCTTTCACACATGCACCTTCTAATCAGAAAATAATTGCTGAAATAAATATCTGTGCCATTCCATTAAACTCTTTCTTTGTACGGCAATTTAATTTAAAAAGATTACTAGGATTCACTATTTGAATTGAATTCAATGCTGGAAACTATTCAGAAAGCATTACATGCTCCTTTAACCAACTTTTTCATTCAAACTGCCCTTAAAATCAATCCTTGCTCTTGGATAATTTCAAATGTCAGATGCACGCATGGAAATAAAACCTTCTTCCAAGCAAAATAACAAGTGTAATTCTAATACAAACAAGAGATAGGATGTCACATAAATAATACTAAATGCTTTTCAATCAAGAAAGAGGGGAATATTTGTCACACATCAATTTTTCAAGAAATACTTGCAGAGACATGAAAAACAAGACAGACACGTGCTTAAAAGCTACAATTTCCTCCTGGACAAGACAATTTCCTGTGTCTTCATTCTATTTTCGCAATGATAAACACTGTTAAACCTGCAGTTCCCGGGCCAAGCCAAGCAGAAACCTGTCCCCTTTCTCAACACGACGCTTCGAGTTATAACTTCATAACCAAGGCGTGAGAAAAAGAGGGAGTGAGAAAAAAAAAAGAGTTAAGGATTGAAAAGAGAAAAGCAACAAGAAATTAACTGTGAAAAATCATGGCCTAGGGATGGGACAGAGACAAGATGCTCCATCTCAGAATGACAGCTGATGTAATATTAAGATGGCAGGCCCTGCAGCTCTAGCAAATGATTAGCCCAAGAGGAAATAATGTGACGCCCTCGTGCGTGCGGAGACGCTTCCTGGATTCGACCTCTCGTTTTCAGGAACGTATGAGGTCAGCTCACATCACACCTTACTACCCTCTTCTGGCCGTGGGCAGCGTAGTCTTTATTTGCTCGGAAACTCAGTGATGAGCTGCGAGTCAAAGACGAAGTCCTGACAAAAAAATATGGAAATTTGGCGGGTGGGAAGCATGAATCTTGTTTGGCCATCGGGTTTCAGAATGTGGTATCATCTGTCGTGGTTGTGGCTTTGCCAGTCAATGCGAGGGATATAGGGCCCCCCCCCCTTCTTGTTCGGGCCGGATTCCAAGATGGATTTGCAGTGATTCTGTGGGATGTAATAGGATCATTGTAGAACTGGAGGGATGAAGGGGTGGGAGGGAGGGAAAGAGAGATGGGGCGGGGGAGGGGGTCGAAGGAACAAATAAATGGACTTGGGTTGATTGTATGAGTCATTGGGGAAACATTGGTGGTAAGTCCCTAACTGATTACCGTCTCTGAACATCTCGGCTTTTTGGGTGTCACTTCTACACAGCGTCTCGTCCCTTTTGTACATGTGCAGCTTGAAAAACACAACAGTTGGTGACCTTGAGAGCGTAATTGCCAAAAATTAATAAGGCGGCTGCCAATGATGGATGATAGGATTCATGTTGGATCGGGTTCCAAAATTAAAGTGATTTTAAAAACTAATTAAAGGCGGACCCAAATGTGCTGACACTGTGGCAGATGTACCATACGCTGTATGTAATTGATCTGTAGTGGATTGTATGACACAAGGGGTGAGAGAGATATAGGCCAGTGGTACAGTGTCAACTATGATCTGAAATTACTGCATGTTAATTAAAGTATATAAAAGTGCAAAGAAGAATGAAAAATCATATTGATAGGACCAATGGTTTACAGGTATTTCAAAACAAGAAATATAAATTTAGAAAAAAAATATTACAGACATTATTTACATACAATGTGAATTTCATTATAACAGGTTCTTATATAGCGCTTTTAACTTAGATCAAAATGCTTTACAATATTATTACCCCTGATCATTGGGCCAATTAAACATTCCAAATACCATCTCAGCTCCCTGTGGAGTATATCAGCTCAATGCAGCCTGTTAGGCGCAAGGAAGCTAATTCAATCACAATAACCATCTCTGCCCTCACAGGTACCCATTTACTCCTGGGTGGAGAGAAGCAATGAGTGACAAAGTGCCTTGCCCAAGGGCACACGCACCATGACCCTGGGCTGGACTCGAACCCACAACCTGCAGCTTTACCCACAGACCACGACTGAATCCAGTGCCCTTAACAACGAGGCCACAGCACTCCACATTGCATCCTCCCTTTTGAATGTTAAAGTGTAAAAGGGATTTCTGTGTTAAATGACATCAGTCAAAGGCACTGACACATGTACTTCTGCATGATGATGATTAAATACAGAAATTAAAGTTTTGGACACATCCTTCCTCTAATTTTCTTAGCGATCTGTGTGTGAACACCCAGGGGGAAATCGTTTTGGCTTAAACCTACCCAAGATATTAAAGAGTGTGTTCAGTGGATTTGATGTATTGGGAGGGACTGAAGTCCACTGTGCTAATCTTGTTAAGCAATGAAATATGAGCAGAGGGGCATGAGGCTGCATCGCGCAGGGTGATTTCTGGTTGTCGCAACCTAAGCCTTTTGATCCAGTGGACCAATGGAATATATCCCCCCCCCCCCATCCCGGAACAAAGGGGTGGGGTTACAACAAACCTGGGTGATTCCCAATTTCACTAATGAGCTGTCAAGGATGACAAATAGATAAATCTCTATTACATTTTCTTTTTATGCGTGTTGGGGGAAGATATGTTGCCAGTCCAGAATAACCTGGAATGCCATACCTGAGATGCTTCAGACACTTTGGAGGATGACTGGGACAATCCGATTAGATATAATGTGAGCGTTATGGATTTCCTTGCCTTGGGGTAGGCCTATTAGCTAGCCATGTGGGAGCTGTGGCTAGACTGATCATTGGGATGGAAACAGTTCAAGCTAAAGGCAGAGATTTGTAGTTCGGGGTAAGAGTTAAGATCCCTCAATTATCAGCAAGCTTACTGTAGATGTCTTGACATTTCAATTTCATTTGAACACGAATTTAAAAAAGTGGAGGGTAAAGAAAATGCGACTGAACTGGAATTGAAACGTTGCTCAAGTTCTCAAATGAGAAGCAGAGTGAGGTTTGTTTATCAAAAATGTCAGCTTTCAAATATGAGTTTGACGAAAGCCCCCAAAACACCCACAAAACTTTTTTTTAACGATAAACTTCGACTGAATCAACCATTACAGTAATGTGGACAATTCTGTTTCAACCTACCTGTGTGAGTCAGATATGTGGAGTTGATTTTACATAAAATTGATGAACAATCTTTGTTTGTTTAAGAAAAAAGTTCCAAAGAATTTCCAAAAAATACAACCGTCACAAGCTGCACGTTAGATTTGGAACTGAAAAAAATGTTATAAAGAGAGAGCTTCTGTTAATTAACATTTCTTTGATAAATATAAGATAAAGTTCCAAAGTAATTTTCCTTTTCAAAAAAGCGACTGGAGACATTTATTCTGACGTAACAGGCAAAAGATATTGGTTGTACATTAACCAAGTTATTTGGAGTGTTTTTTGTGTTTTAGGTAAATCTCAAAACTTGGAGCAGAAAAATAGTGTTTTCTTGTGTCCTGTCCACAAAAAGAATTTCATTTACCAAAATAAGACACACATTTAGCATGCCCGCCCTTGCAGACACCAAGACTATGAGTTTTGTACAGAGCTCTGGACATTTGAGTGGGCAAGCAAAGAATGATGACAAGAACCAGTATTAACACAAAGTTGGTCTTTGCCGACATAAAGTCATACAATCGCATCTTTCAAGAAATCACCACTCGAGCTGAAACTTCATTAAAATTGCATCCTCATATCAGCGAATGGTTTTAACATTAATCTCTCGAGCTGCAATTATCTGCTTGTACCCTCTTGAATCTCAGAAAAGAATGCTTCACAAGAAAACAGCAGCAGCCCAGGATTCTAGAGTGGTCCTCACCCCCCCCCCCTTACAGATTGATGGAGACAATAAACTTGTGTTTGCGCTCCTGCTAATGTTCAGCAAGCCCCCCCCCCCCAAGTGTGTCGTCGGTGGGGCTGTCTTGCGCTTGATATCACAGGGAGGCAACTTTGGAGGCAAAACTTGAGATTTCCTGAGGAGACCTTTATAAATGCGTGCATCCAGACACAGCGTCTCGACGCTCACTTGACTAGATTAGCATCTCTAATGCCCATTGCGTGTCAGGAATAACTGATCGGGTGGCACGGAAATGGTTTAGGCCGGTCGTTTAATGAGGTAAACCCGGCAGACTTTTTTCTGATGAGATGGATGTTCACGCTGTGCACACAAAGTCCAGTTACGGTTTAACCAAATGTTTCACACTCCGACTGGGTAAAAAGATCTAAAGGATAATGCTGTAAATGTCAAAAGTTTATCGCACAAAACTGAAGTTATAGAATGCATTCTCCGGAATGGCAAGGCCCTCCATAACAAGCTTTTTGGTTTTTTGGCTCCTCAACACTTGTATCTTTCATATATGTATCTGTTTGTTCGATTCCTGATGTTGCCAAGAATTGCAATAAACATCTCTCAAATTCAATTGAATTGAATATCAATACATGTGCATACTGATCAAATATAAATTATGCATTCAAAACCTTCCCACTATATGACTGTTGACATTGGGCATGAATTTTCCCAAAAGTACCCAGCCTAACTACTTTCAGTATGCTGAGCGGGATAAATTCCTTATAGTGATTATCAGGTTTCACAAATGTTGCTTACGACTTATTACTTCACTGCAAGATTGAGTGTCAGTGGGCCTGGGGCATGTACTTTTTCTTATCCATCTTTTAAAGTCCAATCCATGTTCAAAAACATTTTAAAAATGTCTAACACTTGTAACCAGGATTCCCCTAATGGAAAATCCATTTTGGTTTCGTATAATGAAAGGTACATGTGGGCATCGGAACAAGAATTATCAACGTTGGCTGGTACATATATGTATTAATTTAAAAAAAGCAAGAGTTTTGTTAACATATCCAACCTTATCCGAAGTACATGTACTGTTGCCTTTACCAGAAAGGATAAACCACACACAACACAGCGCTGGCGTCATGATTACAACAAGCAAGTAACACTTATCCACATTGAACTGGCCCCTGTGGTCAATCCTGTGACAGATCTGGCAATTTAACGGGTGTTTGGTGAAAACCAGAACGGAAAATAATGTCGTCAAGATATATATAACCGAGGATTTTTTAAAAAAAGTCTGCGACAAGAATTCCATGACCGGTGGCAGTGAGGGAATGTTGGCTCACCTGGTGTTGCGTGTCGGGGTATATATCATTACCCGCCGGTAGCGATTTGCCGGCTAGTTTGTATGCGTGTAGTGCGCTGGCCTTACCGCAGCTTGTGCATTTTTAACACAGACGCTTCCTTTTGCCGAATGGCTTCTTTTTTTTCTCTCTCTCTCTCTCTACCTCTCATTCTGGAACAAGCTGAAGAGGAGGAAAGCTAAGGAGAGAGTGGGCTAGCTGGCCCCGATAATATATCAATGAAAAGCTTGGAGAAAGCGGGTTTGTTTACGCAAGCAAGAGAGTGAGGGTCAAGAGGCTGTTCAGCAAAGAGGCAACTTAATATATCTGGATACAAAAAATAAGGAATCAAAGGAAATATATTTGTCTTAAAGTTACAGGATTGAGTCCCCGAGATGCAACATGACAAGTAGCTTATGATTAACACAAATTTCTTGTTTGTTGTATGTAGGAATACAATTTAACAAAAAGACAAATGAGTGAACCATTGGCATTACGACTCTAGTGGGAATTAGTCCTGATTGGGTGAAGGAGCTAGTCTGAAAGTAATGTCACAATAAGTTCAAATGTAGCTCCTCCGGCAAAGAAAACCCTGAGGTTATAAATGTTTTGAGTGCATGGTTCTTTCTGACCAAGTTGTGAATGGTTTAGGGGTGCTTATATTTCAGACATGAACTAAGATTGGAGTAGATGGTGCAAAGGAGTTGTTACAAAACATTCCTCCTCCTAGTTACATGCACTTAATATTAATAATAACGTGGTGCTTATATAGCGCTTTATACCAAAGGTCTCAAACGCTTCACAATTACCGGTATTTACCCCTGTTCATCGGGTCATGAGACCACTTTTTGCAGCAGCTCGAGATCAGCGCATTCTGGTCTCTACCTTCACAGGTACCCATTTATACTCCTGGGTGGAGAGAGGCAATGTAGTAAAGTGTCTTGCCCAAGAACACAAGCGCCATGTTCCCATCAGGGTTCAAACCCACGTACCACGGCACGTGAGTCGAACACTGTAACCATTGGACCACAGTGCTCCACGCTCTACTTATACACGTGTACACGTATGTGTAGCCAACCTTGCTGTACTGAATGAGAGCACTGCCAAACCAACCAACGTGTTAAAAGGACCATCATGTCAAGAATCAAGCATCTCGACTCGTTACTGAGGAGGCAAGCAATTCTGCAGGCAAGTTTCCCAGATTGCCAGCATAACATCTAAAGTGGTGTATCAAGACTTATGGTCAGGCAGAAAGGGGGGGGGGGGCAACATAATTTTAAAAATACTATTGTGTGAGGGGAGGGGGGCTTTAAGTATCAGTTGTGAAGTAGTTATTAAATTTTTGTAAAGAAGCAAACCTATTAGCAACTGTGTCATATTGTATTAGACTGTTTATTTACTGAAGAATCAATAAAAGCACAGAGTTCTATGACAGTTTGGGCACTACACTCTGGGAGTAATAGCAAAGTGCTTCTGCAGCCGAGTAGCCAAGGAGGCATGCACACAAGCAGGGTATCTCGGTGTTGGGTCGGGTGGAAGAAGGAAAGAAGAATCGAGTGATCACTTTGAAAGGACGGAGTTTCAGAAAAATATACCTTTTTAAGAATGACTGACTTGCAAATTGTTGTTTTCATTACCACATATAAAAAAACACCTTATTTACATTAAGATTACATAACCATATAACCCTTTAGAAAAGTACTCCCTGCACAAAATACAATTGTACTAACAATTTGCATCAAAGAACTTTAGGACCACTAAACAGTTCTGCTGATGACAAGCCAAGAACTGTTGAACCGCAATCTTGTTATTGGATCCTGCCCTTCACCGAGGCCAATTCTTGCCCTTCACCGACGTTAATGTGAATCCAAATTGTTGTACTGACGCCTAGCAGACTAGTCGAGAAATCATCAACCGAACTAATGTTGCACTATGGATACACAATATTACACACAATGCAGCCATTCTACGCTTGTATGCTTCAGTGTCTCTTCTCATTGTGCCCATGACACCTCCTAAAATTGGTCGTCAAGATATTGATCTATGCAAATCAGCTGCAAACAATGACTCACTGTCTATTATAGGCCAGCCCCGGCATAGCTGTGCCAATTTTTTTGCCCACCGAAGTTTAGAAAGCATTGCGCATCGAGGGGAGCGCGTTTAATATGCATTAGTAATTAACACTGATAAAATCACTAATTAGCTCAGTGCGGATAAAGGAACAGGCTAATAGATTCACACTAATGTGTATGCACTAGATCAGATAGGCATACAGCTGGGCAGTGTGCACTGTGAGGATTATTGGATTAAGGCTAATACACAAGGGGGGCAGTGCTGTCAAAATATAGGTGTTGAGATGATTTGACTGGAGGCTAAAATTTGCAATTGTCCTTCAATAAACCAGTTGTGTCATGCTGGACCAACGGGTCAAAGAGCTTTTTTGTGAAGCAGCTGATGTTAAAAAACTCAAAAGGCACTGAGGCAAATTATTGCAGGGGTAGTTAATGCTCCTCTCTGCATCAATACTTTTCACATAATCAACAGATGTAAAGCAAATTTTGCCCTGAATCGTAAAAGTCTATTCTTGCATGTACACACAAGTGACAAAAGGACCAACATTACCAAGGGATCGGAGGGTGTTACTTAAAGCAAGAAAATAGCGCAAAACTGCTTATCAGCTGAAAATTCTTTACTTTTCATTCAAAGGTCTAATGAGCTCCAAGGATAACTTGTTTAAACTCACTTCTTGCTTGAAAGTTGGCACATTTATTCAGACATAAATGCTAAGAAGAGAATGTACTGAGGGAAAAAAAACAGGGTATGTGAGGAGAATTCCAAGCAGAATAAGGAGACAGGACTATCAGCGATAGCCCAAAAGATGGGTTGCTGAGAGAGCAGAATAAGATTAAAAACTGGGACAGGAAGGTAAGGGAGAAGCAACAAAAAGAGGACAAGAAGACTTAAGACTGGAGACAGAAAAATGTTGGCAGGACTTAACAGGAAAGAGAGGATAACAATGAGACAGGAAGAAGTGTGGAAGGGATGAGGGAAGCTCAGGGGTGTGTGAGAGAGAGAGAGAAGATGACAGCATTGAGAAGGAAGAGATGAACAGGCATCTCAAATGGAATGCCTCAGAGTTCTTGACAATTCCTACAGCTGTCTTAGGAATCTTGACTTGATGAACTTTCCCTTCTCTGAATATCTTTCAAAATGAAGTGACTTAGCGGCTACGCTGGCCCCGGCAGCATCAGCCAAGGCAATCTCTTCTCAAGGCCCAGGAGCAGTTTAAAAGCATGACACTGCACCACAACTAGGAAATAAAAAAAGGGGAAGAAAAAAACAAGAGAAAAGAAAAGAAAAGTACACTGGCCTCTCATCTTAATATAATTTGATTAGAGATGACAGCTATTTGATGGAAGTCGCACTGTGACTAAGCTTGGGCCTGTCAAGGTGTACGTAGGTGTCTCTGTGATGCCCACGTAGAGTAAACATAACGCCATCACCGTGGCAATCTACCTGGGATACCGCAGAGAGATGTATACATACTTAATGATGTAAGCAACGACACGAACTTACACATCGTGGCTCAATGATGAGCTTAATGCAATTTAAAAAAAGACGAAGGAGAAAAAAAATAAAAAAGTCAAAAGGCTGGCAGTTCAAGTGCTCGAGAGTGATTACTTGCGTAGTTGGCAGTACTACACAACATGAACGCGATAATAAAGGCATGGTGTTTATATTAACGTACGAGTAGTAATGAGCAATCAAGAATGTTGGCTCGGATGGCGTAGCCTCGCCTCACTGAGTTTCTAGTTGAGCGTCACCCGGCAACCTTTAACTGGCCTGTGTACTTGCCGTCGAGTATACCCTGGCGAATACAGAAGGGGGGCGAAGGATGACCAAACGGAGAGATCAAAGAGCTAGGCTGGGACTGCCAATTGTTCCCGCTGTATCATTCCTAATAGGGATGCATCTATCTTGCATGTGGGGAGCTGCTGTTCCCCCGACAGCTGAATGAAATGCCTGAGTCACTGATCAATCTCATGGAAAGCATGAATGGGGATGCAGTAATAAGAATACATGCACTTTCCAGTTTCATTACTAAGGGAAGCTGAAAAATATCCTCTGCGTTTAAATATACTCATTCATCATGTTCACTGTTTTGCACTTCAACACTGATGTAAATGTACTTCAAAACAAACTTTCTTCGTAGTTTGTACGGGACTATTGTTTTTGGCCGGAGAGTGGGAGGTCTAATGTTGGGCAACAAGGTGATTTGGTTTCTGGACCAACAATAAAGAGGTCAAAAGTTTTTTAGTTTTCTTATTTGCTTCAGGCACCTTAGCAATTTGAAAGTTGTCAATTTAATGTCAGTTGATTGAAAACTCACATTAGGCCAAAGTTTGCATGTGAGACTTTACTTTCCCCTCGTGATAAGAGACAATCCGAAGTTTATTATTCAAATCGACCCTTCATTATGCAGATCAGTCTATGCACATGTGGCTTGCTTTACTGCAAATCATGTTAATGACACACATGAGACCTATGGATATAACACGTAGTTGGAGACACAACACGCTCAATGAGCACATACACTGTTATACACATTACCAGCGGCGTTAATCACGACTGAGGTAGACACAGTGCATCTGACTGTGAAATTAATGTACGTGATGGACCCATTAATTGGCCTGTAATCAATGACTCAACAAACACTACAAACCAGGGGCTTCATCAGGCTTATTAGGCTACAAATGCAAAGCGGGGGCCCCACTCATTTTAATGGTCCGAGAAATGACGTGGTCTATAAGGGCTTTTATTTGGCATGCACACGTCTGTGACCAGAGAGATGGGGGATTTAAGACAAAGACAAAAGATGAACTGGCATCATTTCTGCTTCTGGGCCACAAAAACAGTGGTAATAAGAAATTGCACTTGTTTTTTCCATCTTTCAGAGTTCATGTGAATTGGTTATTTCTTCAATCAAAATAAAGGCGTAATCACAAGGAATCTTACCAAATCCTTCAACATTCACCACTGTGCAGAACAAATATGGCACACTCTTTGAACTTCTTGGGGGGTATCAAGTTAATGTTACACAAATAAAGGTATTTGTAAATATTTGTATATATTTCACGATTCAGATTTTGCACATGACTCTTTGTATGGGGAACATCTAGTTCATGATGAGTCCAACACACTTACATGTATTGTAGTAAACTATCTTGCTCAAAGGACAAAGGTGAAACATACCTCATAGAAATACAATGTAATGTCTGAACCTGGTAATTTGTGACAGGCCTTATTGGACACAGTCCCAGTCTATACCTGCAACATTAGATAACTTAATCGCAGTACTGCTACACATCAGAATTTGACTCACCACCTTGTGTTATTGGTACAGCTGCATATTAACCTGAAAATCCCAAGCTGTACATTTATATAGTGCAATGCCTACAAGGCACAGTATGTACAATGTGTACAAAATATACATTTTTGTATGCAAGGCCAGTATCAATGTCATAAACCATACCTGACATTCTTAGAATAAAGTGATCCTTCTGGCACTGTTTGTTTTTGTTGGTAGCGCAGTATTGTTTCTGAAAGAGTATCCTTTTATTTTATCTTTTTTCCCCTTAAAGTTGCTCTTTTCATCAAAATGTATATATTTTTCTTCATAACTATAATGAAACATCAAACAAACAAATCAACCCACATTTAGTGATGGAAAATTACTTTACAAATTTTGCATAATGGGTGCAAAACATCCAAAATAGAAAAAAAAGTAGCTTTTCCATTTTATATAAAACATACATGTTGGAAATTCATTAGGGGAAAAAAATTGAATAATAGCATGGGTATAGAGCAACCTTTAATTTAAACCCCAAAACAAAAAGTACATATACATGTACATTGTAAATGTCAACTCCGACACTTAAGTGTATTTAAACTAAACCATATCTTTTGTGTTAGGCAATTTATTACAGAAGGTAAATGTACATATGATAGGCCTATGTACTTACATGAGCATTAGATTCCAGGAATATGATGAGATAATATTTGACCAGATCTTAACAAAAACATTTCCCAGTTGACATTGCCAACGACTCAATCGATGAGAACATTTAACAACAATCAATATCTCATTCATGGGTACACATCCAGCCAAAGCATCAGTGAGGAGTTGAAAAAGAAGAAGAGAAAAACAGTGTCGGGGGAGGACAAAGATGGCGTGTCCAGGACTTGATGAGGAGAAGGGACTTCAAAGTGTGCATTGACTGTAAAAAACAAAAGTGCTTGCCCATGTGCGCTGATTCTTAAACCATCTGCCAAAGATGGGAGTGTATTCTCTATGGGTGTCATCCAACGTGATCTGGATTAATCAGTATACACAGAGGAACCGAGATGTATGGGGAGGAGGAGGGGGGGGGGGGTTGATGCTGAGGCAATGGCCTGATGAAGAAGATTGAGTGGAGTGTTGGTGATAAAAATGTTGTATTGATGTCTTTATGATAAATATTGGGTTAATATATCTCTACATGGAACAGTTCTTTGTTTCATAGCTAATGTCCTGATATACTGTATGAAGACTTGGAATTATTGAGGGGGGGGGTGATGTGCACTCAGGTAATTGAGTGGCAAGATTTCAGTATTAATTAGACCTTTCTTTGACATGCTGAATTTTCTTTTCCTCAATCTGACTCACACTCAAAACTATGTGAAGGTACTACCTAGGTAACCTGTATAACAGTAAATACTCTAATACTGAATTGGTCTATCTATTGGTCAACAATGTGAGTAGTGTACATACCAGCCACAATGCATGCGTTCCAGGGCACCAGGTAATTAATGCATTGCCACGGTTGAGGTCATGCTATCGACATAAATCCAATGTCGTATTATGCCCATATGCACACCTATGTGCATGTGTGTACATGTATTAACCCTACCTCCACTACAATTTTTGTTTGTGCTATGAACCTTCTAAGCTTACATCTCCTTAATCCTGGCGACTAATTTGCTGGCAACTAATTGCACATTCTTTTTGCTTTGACTTTATTCTCTGTACCGCCTCAAACCAATTTGCCTTACTCCCTGTAGGGCCCAAACCGCCCAAGCACTCTATGGTTTTAGTGATTCATCAGTGAATAAACACAATGTAATACATTTGCTAATGGATTAAACATAAACTCATTGTGTATTTTCACTAGGAATCTTCCCGGATCCTTCGAAATCAACCATTTTGGGGGAATCCAATGGCACAGTAATTTGTGCCCTAAATTTGATTGGGCATTAGACCACCAGGCAAGGTGTGAATCAAAAATGACAACTTGGTACTGTCCCTAGGTACATGTACCACTAAAAAAACAACCCCAAAACAATGGCAGGTTGCCCAACATGCAGAGAATCATTAGATGACAAGTTTGACAAATGTGATCCAACAGTTTAGATGAAAGGGTGTCACTGGGTTTTGAGGATTGTATTAGCTTTCCGCATCAAAACAAACCAGTCACCCTCGAAACTTAAAAAGTTACTTGCACTTCCAAATAATGAACCAATGCATTATGGAATATGCCATAATGGAAGAACCTTGATACCAACTGCTCCAAAATTCTTAAATTACTCCCAGCTGTCATTATAACACAATTCTAAACAAACAGGAATCCAATCCAAAATAACATTAAAAAAAAGGGATTTTGAGAAGACGGGACACTGAAATCTGGCTTTCATCTCCAAGGCCAAGCCAGCTTGGCTGACACCTTTCTGCTTCATAGATTGCAGCGTGTTGATACCGAGATGCATTTTGAGGACCAACCCCACAAAAAAATGAAAGGATGGAAATCATTAAATATTGACAGCACAATACTGCTCCTGGCGGCAGACTGTTGTTCTGGCTCAGCGGTATTTGACAAAGCAGTAGCGCACGGGTGACGGCTTATTGCCCACGAACATGAATCGTTATGTTGCTTGAAGCCTAGAACAGATAATGAGATGAGATCAGGTTGATCATAGAGGTAGATCATGGGGGTGGACCATAAGCGTATGCATGTGTTCCTCCCCGAGCATCATACTCCAACCCTCAAAGCAATAAGTCACAGCTTCAGTAAACTTGTGTCTGTTGTGCACCTACTAATCACTTTCAATGTTATTAAATGCTTTCTGGATTTTTTTCATGGATTTTGAAAACTCATTGTTGGTCTTGTAAAAAAAAGGTTTACCAGAACTTTCTATAATTGCAAAAAGGATAAACATAGGCCATGCACAGTAGATTAAGGGTGGAAAGACAAATGTCTCATTTGGGAAAAAAGCTTAATAAACACAAACAACATGGTTTGATAGCAGAGCAATTACAGAGCAAAATGAGAATCTATTTAATATTAGATTGATGAATGATTGAATGGTTGGCCTACATGTACTTATTGCGTTCAAACTTTGCGTTCTTGTGGTGAACGGGCCTTTTATGCTTCTATGATGGGGCAATAACAAGGTAATGAAGGCAGCTAAAAGCTGTAAATGAAAGAAATTAATGACAATCTGACCTTTCCCACGAGAACAAACAGAATGAAGGAAAAACAGAGTGTTTTTCTAGAAATCAGCTTATGATCAACAAAGCACATACTTGTAGTATAGAAATGTGTTATTCACAAAAGTCCTTGATTGGAACAATTAGGCCGGCAATAAAATCAACACCTCCACAAGTGTTGGAGTTAGCAGGACAATCAAATCCTAAGTTCACTTTCAAATTGATTCATTACTCTCTGTCCTTGGAGCAGTAATTAAAACCCAAAAATTACCAGAATCTCGGTGTGAGAACCTTGCATTTCAAAATGCCAGGAAAAGCTCAGTTGGCGTGAGGTGAGACTTTATTTACGAGGCATAAAGTGGGGTAGTTAGGTCCATGGTTTTGTAGAACTCAACGATTGCAACTACAGGGCATCAACAAATAAATGAAATGTACTTCATTTATTAGAAAGGTCTTCAGCCACCCCATTACCTCCTCAAACCCATTTGCAGAAGCTCCAAGGCAGTAATTAACATGTGATTGTCCCACAAAACCATCCATAAGACAGCCGAAAATATCCCTTTGGAGACACTGAAGGCGTCGTCAAGCCCATATATTGTTTGGCAAATCACATAAACAGGATGCGTGGCACCAAAACAAATGACTCCTTTGCAATCAACGACTCTGAAATCTGCCTAACGAGACTTCAGTCTCCTTTCTGGAACACCCACATACATACAGTGCAGACGATCAGTCAAACAATGGTATCTATAGCTAGATTGGTTCGCTCTTGGAAAACAAGCTGGTTCAATTTCAGACGATCTGAGGAGTAACTCTAGAAGCCTGTCTCATTATCGACATTTCTTTCCCCCTTCTTCATATCTTGCTTCAGTCTTTTTTTTTAAGAGTCTGTACTGTTCAAATACATGATTCACACATACTGGACTGATCATGTAGGCAAGGTGGCCCCTGTGTTTCAGCAAATTGCTGGAAGAGGGTCTGGGGGCAGTTTCAGATGCTGCCATTCTCACGAGAACGTTCAAACAGAAGACAGCATCCCGAAACCAATACTCTTTACACAGAGATGTACATTGAATTGAGCACCTAAGAAGCACGGATGCTTTGTGCCTATGTCAATATTGCTACTCGTCTGGGATACAGTGGCTCGGAGCTAGAGTTGAATGTCGATACTACTCCGTGTGTAGCTAAATACATAAAAACCTATCTATAGATGATTGGCATTGGCTGTGTGTATCAAACATAATGAGAAAATTCAGTAGGAAAACATTTTATAGTCATACACTTGCAAAAACAAACAAACAGACAAACAAAGAAACAAACAACTAACAAACAAATTTGCAACATACAGTGAAATCTCGATAAGTCAAACTCTGATAACTCAAAACAACTGTTAAGTCAAACAAAGAATCCATTCCCCTCAGTAGTATAACAATGATATACAACTCTGCTTAAGTCAAATTTCGAACCTGTTCCCTTAAGGTTTGACTTATTGAGATTTCACTGTACAAGGTAAAACAAACAATAAAAGAACCCACACACTATAAAATGTATACATTTGTAAATGACAAAGCGGCAAAAATTCAATTAAAAACAAAAAAGTCTTGAATATTTTAAAAGTATAACGAGTCAACTATGAATCCACTCAATAAAAAATTACAATTGCGGCATGTTTGAATGTTACAAATGCTGAATGCACTGACATACTGTGCAACACTAGCTCAATTTCCATAAAGGATTTCCAATACAGATGGTGTAACTGAAGCAGGTAATGAAGTATAACAGGCGAAAAATATTCAATACCTGTATACTTCAATACATGAAATGCTGCGTTATTCAACCTTGCATGCATCTTGGATATCCACCACTCTTTTCCCTCGAGTCTTCATCATTATTAAAAAAAAAAAAGATTAAAAAAAAAGATAGCAATTATTTTATATCAGACGCAAGGTTGCATATAGCAGGACAATGCACAAGTCACAGGGAGTCCCACCGTGCCTCATTACAAACTTATGGCCTTCACAAAATTTCATTATCAGTGAAGTAATATTACCTTCACAAGAGTCCGACATTTTGGAGTTATTATAGCTGGCAGCTATAAAACTCTATGCTGATAAAACAGTCTGAGTCACGACTTCTAGAGATTTTTTCACCAAAAATATGATATTTTATGAGCGAAATCATTCATTATCTTACTATCTCCAGGGAGTGTGCAATATTCAATTATGTCTCTTTTCTTTTCTGCCGTCTTCCAAGTCAGCCCTGGGAAGATCTTATCACTTGGTGTATTGAATAAGAGCAAACAAAGGGCAGATGTTCTTATTACCAAAATCTTAAATGGAATATTTGATGCGTCTGCGAGCAGTGCGTGCCATAACAAAAGAACTGAAATAAAAAATTAAAAAGTACACAACAAGGCTTCAGGGCCAGTGGGAAGTATGGATTCATTTTAAACAAAGGTGAGGTACATTATAGCTTCATGGAAACACTTTAAAAAGAACAGAAAAAAAATCGCATTTTTACCTCATTTTTTTTTAATCCTCCTAAGTAATCATTCCTATATAATATCTTTAAGTACAATTGAATATACTGTCATAAATTTACCTATGGTATGACCAAAAATCTGTCTGGAGGATTGACGACTGAAGTTTGCAGATTACACCGGGGAAAGAGCTGATAAATTTAGTCATGAGCTGGGATTCGCTGGCACAGAGGTTTTAAACGGGCTCAAGTTATTGCACGGCAGTTGTGACGTCAAATCTCCTTAATTATTGCCTGGTGGCGATATGCAGCACACCTTGGAGGTTTAATGGAAAAAGGCTGGCCACTAGCCGCAAGGCAAGGGTGTAAATTACACGGATTCATATGGGAGCATCTTTGTTATGGCTTGGAAAAAGCAACTATGCAAATTTATTATTTATGATCCTGCAAAATTATAGCCCCAGAGGTAAAGTCAATTGCCCCGCTGGCTGGTGGCCAAAATTCATGTGGTTTGGGAATACCACCCTGGAAGAGCTTGAATAATTCATGAGATACCAAGATCACACGATTGGTTGATGGTAGCATGCAAATTCCATGCACAGAATGCAGGCATCCTCCTGGGGGAGCGTATAATTTATTCAAGGGTGTCTTTTTCTTCTATTGGCCACGGAGTGGGCAATATTCAAATCTGGCCTGCGGTCATCAGCCTCTTGGGACCGAGCAATTAGAAAGAAGATGCTATTATTTAATCATGGTGCGATGGTAGACAAAACTCACATTCACACATGCAGCATGCTTGATTAGGAACCAGCAAGTTGTACACTGCGTGCCTTAGGGCACATATTCGGGAGAATGGATGCACACAGATTAAGAGCTACAATGTATGGTGGAAAAAAAGGGAGAATGCAAAGCAACATTCATTTTTCCCTAACAATTTATCTCCAAGGGGGCATGGTATCATATCCCAGCCCCAACCTTCAGGCCGGTCCATACTTGGTGCAAAAGCAATGGCGAATGCAAATTTGTGACGTCATGTCAAGTTTTCGTACTGCAAAGTTGAACACACTTTAACTCTGGTGAATTTATTTCGCTGTAAATGTGTCATGATGTTGCTTCACATTAGCACTAATGTCAAATATGAATTGGCCTTTACAATTTCCCATGCAATCATTCTAACAAGTAAA
The DNA here is from genome assembly GCA_029964075.1 of Patiria pectinifera. NCBI lineage: Eukaryota > Metazoa > Echinodermata > Asteroidea > Valvatida > Asterinidae > Patiria > Patiria pectinifera. Next base: position 22,961 of record JASAOE010000483.1, read on the forward strand.
GCAGTGCTAAACGTAAGACACAAGGCCAACATTTTACCCAAGTTCACCAAAGTAAATTTGGATAAGAAAGGAACTACATGATACTCCCTTTTGCCAGTTCAGTATTTCAATGACCCGAGGTCATTCGGGATAACATCGCTGACGTGATGTTATGTGATGTTACGCAATGTTACACGCACACCCATTCTGCTGGTAATTTACACGCAAGTGTCATGCGCCCGCGTTCATGCGCCTTTGAAACGTTCGATTATCCCAAATGACCCATGACCTGGGACCCATATCATTGTGCACATGCGCAATTGAAATACCGAACTGGCTTATTCAAAGCTTGTAAGATTTGAATACTGGCAAAAATGGTGAAAAAACCCACTTTTTTTGTTCTTGTTTTAATGGTTTCTGATGAAAAGGTTTTTATGAATGGATAATATAAAAGTGTCATGACCCGATCGATCCGGCATTAGTCATTGACGACCTTGGAAGAATCGTGTATGCCGCTGTTAATGGACCTTGCCTTCAGCTCTGATAATTAATAGCAGCCGTGCTTCTGCTTCCATCATTATTAATTACACGGTGAAGATCAGGCCATCATTCAAGTTTGACTCCCTTTGGTATCAGTGACTGTATGTGTCCAACCGTGCCTGAAACTTGGGAGCATTACCATTGCAGTAAAAAATGAGTTAGGTCGTGCCAAAAAAAAAAAAAATGGTCAAACTTTAGTCAGCACGCACGTCGATTTTAATCGTGGCCGTTTTTTTTTTCCTTCAAAATTTTCCACGCTAGCTACAACAGCGTCCTCTATTGCCGCACCGCCTCAAATGTTCGTGGGCAGCTCGTACCCAGTGATATATCAGGTACGAGGCTGATGTTGAACGAATGATAGTAGACCATGGGTACGAAGTTGCTGCCAGCTGATCAACAACAATGGCGGCTAGTCAACGTATCGACACGATGACATGCGATGTGAGCAATTGTGATTGTGAATTAAAGCGTGTCTAAATACATGAAATATGCCACTTAATTCCATGTCGGTTGTTTGTGGAGTGAAAACTCTTAGACCGTTTGGTATTGTGTCATGTGACGGCTGTAGAATCCAAGCATGAAAAAAAAAAGCTCCCCCTTCCCCACTTGAAAAAAACCCAAAAAAAAACGTATCGCCGCATCATTTCTGGAACTTTGGTCTGACCAGAGACCAACTAATTTTTTTTTGGCCTTACAATGACAAAAGTACATAAAAAAGTACAGCTGCCCTTGCTATTCTACATGTAACCTCTATTATATGCTGGTATCATAAAGATATAATAATTATTATTAAAGAAAAACATTAAAAATTCATAATCTCCTTTGAATTTCATAATCCGCTTTATGGTGAGTAATCATGCGAAAGCTTATTAAAAATTGCAATTGAAAAAAAAAGAAGCTATCAATGTGAGGGATGCATTATTGATGCAGAAGCTTTTAAAAATTTAAGAAATTATGACTAACTTACCACTTACAGGCACGTAACTGAGAAGTTAAAAGTTAGAGGTATTTCTGAGCTTACTTGACTTCTCTGCTTTTGTTTTTAAATTGTTAAAAAGAGGAAATCAGCTGATCCGAGAAAAGTTGCGTGCTTGTGATTGAATGCTTGTGTACAATTTAGTTCCTATTTGAAATACAATAAACAAAACAACGGCAAATCACACAACTTTAAACAATCCTGTAGTTTAAAAATTCTTTCTTGATTTGCTTTAGACCATTTGGTATTGTGTCAATTTGGCCCTATGTCAGTTAATTCCATGAGAATGTAGACAAGACTGAAATATGGAAAATTTCTGAAATCTTCTGAATTACCAACACCATAACCTCAAATGTGGTATCAAACAATAGCATTTATTTGAATGATGTGTCAGTAAGATGGAATATGGTTAAGTGTATTTTATGTCAAATTCTTTTTGGGGCCTAAATCTATGGATTTTAGGTAGTCATTTTGGCATCTTATTGTGACTTTTTATTTTAAGGAAGAGAAAAGGTTTATATTCTGTGCCAAAAGAGTTTTTTTTGTACCAAAGATGGGTGGAAAAATATTAACGTGAGTTTCAATAATGTTAGTTAACAAAGTATAGTCCTTCTAGAGATGTTTTTTTTTTATTTGGTGGAATATGACTTGTACCCTAATGATGTAGGGGAACAAAAACGATTTTTCCATCAGTACACAGTATGAGGAATATGCAAGTTATTTACGTTTCTTCCATGTCCTTTTTGTGTAATGTGAGTTTAATACCAATAACAAACTTTTTTTGCCAAACCAATGTTGTGGTTTAGTCACCTTATTTCAAGGGATCTTCTGTGAGAAAAATCCACCCTAGATGCTTTGACTTTACAGAATAACAGCACAGAGTTGACAGAAGACCGATTCCCAAGTGTAAGGTGAGTTACCGTGGAATTGCCCATTTAGGTTCTATCAAAGATAAGACAACGGATATGCAAATGACGCAGACATTTTGATTAATCTTCAATTTTACTGAACAGTACTATAAATGACCATTTCCGTAAAGTGGAAGGTTACTGTGCATAGTGTGTTCTCACTTTAATAAGTTGAAAATGTTAACCTGAGTATTAACCTTTTATTAATCTTCAATTTTACTGATCAGTACTAAACATATAAATTACCATTCCGTAAAGTGGAAGGTTACTGTGCATGCTGTTCTCATAATAAGTTAAAAAAGGGACCCCAAAAAAAAGGATTATATAAACATCTATACACATACATGCATTCAGAACACGCAGAAGTCCCTGACTCGCACGTGCAACACAAAATATCTTATTTGTCCGCGGGCTATAAAACGAGCTGGCTTATACTGTATCCTATGTAGGTAAGCCCAAGTAAAAATCACGACAGTATTAATAACACTTGGGCAGGACTAGTGGTTTTACCTTACACTGCAGATCGGACGACGGCCGAATGACAGTCAGTAGTCACTCCACTGGCTGGATCAAAATCTATCGGCAGTTGTCATTGGGTACATGTGTAGAATCTCAGTCATTCTTGCAAAATATTACGATGTTCAATACATCTCAATTTGTACAGTTTAATTTTGCTTTTCTTTATGTCTGTTTAGAAAAGCACGACCAACACACTGTCCATGTTATTAACTTGATCAAAATTATATCATTTACATTTAACCATTTATGTAAAGTGTAGTTATAAAAACCTTGACTTGTATAGTAATATGATGTGGGGCCTCTGCAGAAGTATTTTTTTTATGTACGAGTATAATCCATTAAAGGTCACTACGTGTGTTACTATCAAATAAATGAAACGGGTAGGCCTTACTTGTTTTGCACTTTTATCGACAATTATGCTTTTGTTTGATAAAAAAAAAAATTGAATTAAGATCTCAAGACTCTTGACATTTTGAACCTATTTGACGTACACTTATTCATGCACTCTTTTACATGCACAGGTGTACGTGTCAATTATGATGTAAATGTGAAGTACCCTCAATGTACATGTACATTGGTTTTGTATACATAGGCCTAAGGGGAGCTCCATACAATGTCCAGTGATCTTTTTCATCCGGATGTTTCCTTCCAAAGACAGTCAATGTCATCATATGCCTAAAGTCAAGGCAACCCCTTGTTTGTGGCATAAATATCCTTAATTAGATAGGACTAAAACAATGCACAGCTGGCATCTCGATATATGAGCTACTTGTATCAAGCGAGCACCATTTCAAGCTCCGTGTGCAGTTAAAACAGACGCTTCAGTTCCGCCTTTCTTTAAATAGCGTGTGGAATTTTGAACCATCCGTGAGGTCATTGGCACTTGATTTCTGTTCCTCACTCTCGCAGCCAACACGGGAGCAATACACTGACCTACCCCCCCCCATCCCCTTTGACCATTTATGTAAATGTACACTCCAGCGCTTCTGAACTATTTCCTTACACCTGAAAGACTTTCACAACATCAGGGAGGGGGAGGGGGAAAAATCAATTTTTCCTCTTTCCTGGGCTGTTTGTCGTCTGCCAGAGAGCGGCTATTAGAATGAAAGGTGTTTGTTCAATCTGGATGATTTTCAGCTGTTTTGGGGACCCAGGCATGTCTTAAGAAAGTGCAGCTCTCCCTCCTATTTTATTAAAACAATATGGATTTCTATCTTCCTCCCGCATTCTTTGAAGTATTTTTTTGTGATTTATATTTTTATTGGACACTTTTTATTTTGAAATTTCATCAGTGTTTCAGTGCATGGATCAAGAAACATAAATGTGTAACACTGAACAAGAGTCGTTTCTTACCTCCTACCTCCTGCCTGCCAAACAAGAAAGACAGAAAAAATAGTGGTTCGGCTCAGGCCATTATCGGCGACCAGGCCCCTAGCTGGTTTAAATGTACCTGTTTAAAACTGGCCAAGACAATATTTATTCCCATCTTTAAATTAAACCTTTTGATAAAAAATAAAAACAAGTAAAAAATTCACCATTTTGTAAAACACCGCTCTGGCCATTTCTATGGTACATGCCTCACGCATTTAGTGCTAACAATCTCCTTTTTTAAAATGGAGAGTGGTGTGCGCGCAGTGCATCCTGCTTGTGTCGTGCAGAATGCAGCAGTGCAGAAAAAAGTGTTTAAAACCAGCCAGTGTTTTATCAGCTGTTTAAAACCACCAACGTGACAAGCTCTGACCAAAAGGAAAGGGTAAACTGTCTTAGGTATTTATGAATGAGAAATAAGAAGAAAATTACTGTACTATAAGATGGCAGTACACACAAATGCACAATTTGAAGGTACATTAATTAATAGGAAAGCTGATGATTATGACATGATCCCCAACTATTTCATAGGCCTACATGTATGTGGAAAGTGTAAAAGAAATTGTTAAATGTTTGGTACTTTTTATTGCAGAAAACACGCTCACGGTGCACCCACAAGATATACGAATGAAAAAGTTGAAGTCTTCATGTTGACATGATAAACAAAAGCTTACATGCACGAAAAGATCCAATAATGCTGGCCTACATGTAGGACTGGAACACTTGGCGAAGTATATGAAGGTAGCAAAGTGTGGTTGCAAAGAGTGTCGCTATATAATCACCGCAAATGGGTTAATGATTGCAAATGGGCCAAGTGATTTGCAGGAATGTTCCGGTGGAGTGGAAGGCCAAGGCACAGTGATGATACGGGGAGGGGATGCGGAAATGTGACCATTAAAAGCATGTCTCTGATGAACGTTGACAAAAAGGTGCATGTTTCTCATTATATCCTGTCAGATATTGTGATTTGCAAATGCGTGACCCTTCTGTGAAGGTGACATCGGGGAAGATGTTGGGGAACTGAACTATGAAGATGCAGTCGCTCCTTATTGGGACTGGTGATGGAGTGACTTAGACTAGTGCTGCGGAATACGTGTGTGTGGGAGGGTTGGATCCATCCACACAGCTCAGCTTTGGCTGAGATATGGGTCTAACTAATCCTTGGATCACAAAGAGAGTTCTACAGAATGGAATAGTCTTTTATGGAACTTGGGATAAAAAAGTTCTATGGAGATACATAGATATACAGCGTGTCCCAAAACACCTCCAACCTTTTTTTTGCGAGGCTCTAGCATCGGTGCAAAAATACGTACCGCCATTATTTTTATGCCATTTTAAAGCTTAGAATCTGAACTTTGTCCCTGGCCAGTATTGGTTTGATTATACTTAAAAAGAGTTTTAAAATAAAGGCATGTCGAAAACAAACTCAACCAATTTCAAGGAAATCGATGATGCGGTATACATCAGATGCAAACTCAAGTCACACTTTGATCGTGCTTTTTGAATAGGTACATACTTGCACGTGAATTTCAAAATTGAACTTGAAACGAAGAACAATATTGTGAATTAATTTAAGGTGGATCGAAAAGAATAGGAAACACAGAAAGTAAAAGGCATCAGGATCGTCACATCATGAACATGATGAACCATTTCACCATTAGAAAAAATGCACATGATTGATTTTCCTTCAAATCGGTTGAGTTTGTTTTTGACATGCCTTTATTTGAACACGAATAATTTTAAAACTCTTTTAAATATCAAACCAATACTCGCCAGGGATAAAGTACAGATTCCAAGCCTTAAAAAATAAAGAAAATAAAGGTGGTACGTGTTTCCGCGCCAACGTTAAAGCCTCGCAAAAATATTGCGGGTATTTTGGGACGCGCTGTACAATTAAACGACTTGCTCTCTGCAATGCATGAAATTTGCATCAGATTAAGATCTAAACAAATTGTGTAAAATCTTATGTATACATGCTTGGGACTTTTCACGAGCTTTGTGAGAAAAACAAGCCTGTGGCTCAGGCCGTTACTGGCGGCCAGGGCCCCTAACAAGTTTTGAAACACACTTGCTATTCCATCACAGTATTATTCCTTATACCTCCATAAATTTGTCTCCCATTTGATCTAATACTCAACCTCCTCAACACAACAGTCTAGGCTTCATGTACACACAACTACACTGTCAACTACATTTGGTATCACACTCCATCTGATGAGAGATCAAAACAAAAAAACGTAGTGGCAGCCAGGCAATTACACCACTGCATGGGGGAATATTAGCAGAGAGTACGCAACATCCCAGCAAACACTAGCTTGCATTTTCCAGGGTTAATCCCCAAGGAACTAATTATTAACTTGTAAACGGTGTTTCCTTGGTAACTCCCTAGGATATCAAAATTTGAGTGAGCTCAAATAAAAAAAGAAACTCAGTTGTATTGTAAACAACTTTATAAAAAGCCCACAGAGAGCAATTACTAATAGGATTTTAATATGACATTTACCCGTAAATTCACCCATGGAGGACTTTTTATTCCTCCATGATTCACCAAAGGCTGCCCTGTGACAAGCAAATTTTGCTGCCTGAAGAACCATAAAACAGCTGACATTTTCTGAACTGCAGTTTTATTTCTGGAGGGGAAAGATACAGCATCGAAATTGTCCTTGAGTCTACTGCCCCTGTATTTTCAAGATAAGTTCCTTTTAATCCTGGCCCAAGGGACATCTCATGCCTCAACGGCTTCATTTTCTGGGTGAATAATATTTTGAACTTTTCCCCCATCTACACTCTAAGCACATCGTACCCGGTAAATATTACAAGTTCATTTCACCAACTTCGTGCATAGCAAAATAAGACTTTCAGGCTTTAAATATTGTACAATAAACTGGTCATTTTTTTTCTTTGAAGGAATAAGCAATCCTCAAATCAGAATGGAATGCTTTAATGTGGTTTCTTTTGGGCAATTCTGAGGAGAAAGGAAAAGAATGAGGCAGATGAAGGACTGGTGACTGGAACCTATGAAATGTGAATACTTGGCAATTGAATGCAAGGCTTGTTGAGATACCAAAGTTTGTAAGGCTACTTTTTGGGCATATTTTCCATGAACAACCTTTTTGAATATGCCACATAAAAAAATGCCAGTCAGATTGTTGGGAGTTGGCAAAGACTAAAGTCCACATTTAGAATCTTGGAAGTGGAACTTGTAGAATGATGGTCTCTACTAAAATACTGTGCATATTTACAGGTAATCAACATCAAACAGCATCCCCCAGTACAAAACTTGGAGCCAGGGCTTTAAATCTTTCAGATTTAAGTAAAATATAATATTAAATAGCATAGTATACTAAAACTCTTTCTGAGCCACCTAGAATTCAAAGATAGTCATATCACATTCACATGTAAGAGAGTCATCGACAATTAATGTTAAATATGGTATCATAGAAGATTTTTTTCCCTCAAATCAGCACAAAGCTTTGACATGCATTCCTATTATAGTTGAACATCAAGTGCAGGTTGGATTTGGTCACGTAGTCTTTATTCCCATTCTCTGCGCATCCTGCATCCCTGTATTTCTGATTCCTGATCACCTGGCCAATACCCATCAAAAGATCCCCCTGGAACCCCCCTTTCCTCCACCCGTTTGGCCACGGACAAAAACCAATTCTGACAGGGCCGCGGGCGAATTCAAGCCTGTTTGGCCAATTCAAACAACTCGTTATCAAATTGTGTCCTCTCTCGCACGAACATCTTGTTGCTATTAGGGGTTCGGCTGATTTGAACGCTATACGGCAGATTGTCACGCTGTTTAATAGAGAAGTTGTGGGAGGGGTGTGTACCGGTATGGTGAGCGTGGGGGGGGGGGGAGTGTAAAGGGGGGGGGGGGAACATGTACACCCTGCCTTTGGCAAGAGGGGCTTTCGTGTACAATCTAAAGATTCATAATGACAAACATGAATACAAAACTGTTACAAGTATGTACATTTTACGTCAATTGTCAACTTCATGTATACATATATTCATACATTTTTATCTTCTATTTGTGAAAAAGTAAACTTTAAAATTGGTGCATTCTTAAACAAGTATTTAAGCACTGAGCATTTCAAATGAAATGTAAAAACAGTCGAGGAAAGGTGCAATGGAATGGCTTAAATTCATGTATTTTTCATGCATGTAATCATTTTGCCCTTCATTATTTATGTGCAGAACCACACAAACCTAAAAAAAAATTGGGAGCTTAGTAAAAACTTAGTAAAAGTGAGTGCGTGACAAGAAAAACACCCCCCCCCCCAAAAAAAAAAAAAGAAAGAAGAAGTAATAACTGCTGAGCAGTTGTCGCCTATAGCGCAAAAAGAACGCCCATGTACCGCTGGGCAATGTCTACAAACTGACGTTGACTTATAACACATTATTACACTGTGGGGACAGCAGGGTTTGGGCTGCCAATGCACGGCAGATTTTCTGTATTTCAAACCACTTGATCAGAAATGCATGGGAAATGCATGTTGGAAACAAATAAATAATACTTTTAAACAATGCACAAAACCCAAATGATTCACCATTTTTATGTCATAATAAAATCTGCCTTATGGAATTTTTCATCATACATGTATTATGAACTTTTTTTTCTGTAACAGCTCCAATGTTTTTCGGTCTTTGCTTTGAATACAATTACATAAGTTCTCTGAACAAATTTCTCAAAACACATTTTGAAACTAGCATATTTTGAAACTATCTTTGTCCTTGACCCATAATTTTATGAGTACTGTATACACAGTGTTGTCTGAGTCTAGGAGTGTTAAGAAAAATGTCTTCATTGAAAAACAAGGCAAAAACTAATTCTAAAATTTAACATCTCCCCAATGCAGAATTGTATCCAACATGATACACAGAAAAGGGAGCATGTATTGGAGAAAGCCTACATACAAACAAATACAAACATGTGGTACATGTACATGTTTAGGAGGCAGACTTTGAACTGTGTCAAATCACAAAAAAAATGGTGTTTCAATTCTACTCAGAGATAACCATTTACTAGGTTAATTTTGCCGATTAACATTTTTGTCAACTGTTTCTGTAAGTTGGTCTCTTCATGGAGGTAGCAAACATGGTCTCTTCAAACACTACTGCAGACAGTAAACACATTCATGGTACACGATAAAGATCCCCAGCCATGGTTTCTGCCAATTAAACTGATCATTGAACAGGCTTCAGTTTACAGCGTTGTACATCATACTGACGGCTTTTAAAAACAAAACAGTACTTGCTAAAAATTCTAAAAATTTTAACACTTGTTGAATCATACGCTACACATATTTGACAAAATATATTTTGTTTTACATATTCATCAAATTGTACTTACCTAGAATACATGAACGTCCGTCATATCATTCCTGGAATTTGAAATTTATTTTCCTCAGACCAGCTGCTGTATACAATTCATTACACGTGTAAACCCCTTTCATCAATGTGAGTCCTTTATGCATACTGCTGGCAGCATCACTGTACACACTGTGTTTAAAGGGAGCTCAATGCATTCAGTCTACCGTAGCAGAGCTAACCGTTTTTGTTCAGCATAAGCAGTGCACTAGAACTAACGGTTTTTGTTTTGCGGCGAGCCTTGGTTAAAATATCAATAAATATTGAATGTACACAAAAGATATGGGCCTTGCTCGCGTGCAGGGCAAAACGGCCCTTTTCTTTGACACAACCGTGAATGTTTGCGTTTAGGGTGAAGGCCGCCTTCTGAAGTGGCTGATATAAATGACAAATTATAACTATTGAGGATAACAAGTGGGCATAAAGCAAATGGCGGGACCCCTGGAAAAAATGACAAAGTGCGGTTTAATGAGACATAAGGGAAATCAAATGGATCATGACAGCTTGGCTCAGGTATATCCTGTTAAGCCGACGCTGGACTCAATGAAAGTTTCACAAAAGGGCGCCGCGTGCTTGTCAATTGACCGCTGGGGGGGACTGCGGTTGTTCAAAATATATAAAATGGTTTTTCAAATGGGCATTCCCTGTGCTGAGGGACCTGAAAATGTGAGCTTGAGGGCTCCGTACTAAGTGACAATTTGTAAGATCGAAAGATGAGAACAGGACAGGGAAAAGGGTGTGAGCTAGTTATTTTGCAAAACTCTCTATGCACGTGAGTAGAGAGTGTTCAAAACTGAAGAAAGAAATTTGATCTGATTGACTTCGAAAGAGGCCTGTATTATAATTAATCCTTACAACCTTACTATTTGTACAACAATTCCCCGAGCGAGATTTGCAATTCAAACAGCATGCATTTTGCAGCATCTCAGATGTTTTACCAATTTGGGGGAAAAAAACAAGGCAAATCCAAAAGAGTCAATCAATACTAGCAGCCTTTTGAGGGTGTCAAGGGACCGGTGCGGAAATGTACATTTTAATTGAAATTGGCAGAAAATGACATTTTTAACTTTGCTGTTCTGTGAATCTATTCCCGCTTCTGAACACTTTGCAATTAGCATGCAAAAAGCACCGTGCAGATTCTCCACAGAGGTAATCATTATGCGTGTGTGTGTGTGTGTAGGCTGAGCACTTCAACATTTTGTACTCCACTTCAAGCAAATCCCTTCATCATGATGTTAAAAACCTTCCCTAACCACGATCAATATTAAAGAGCTGGAAAATTATAAAGGGGGGGGGGGGGATAGAATTAAAGCATGATTAAAATTGGGAATGTGTGCAGAAAGGCTTAGCACAGCAACTGTCATTAAATGATTCCATCGGGTGCATCCCAATAACGGAGGAAGGAAGCGTATTAAATCCACTCCGCTTCCCCGAGTTTGGCCTTTATTAACAACCATAAAAATGTTCTAGACTCGGTGGCATTTAATGACGGAAGTCGAATTGATCTCGTAATTGGAAATTTGTCTTAAGAGGAGGCTGAGCGTGTTATTGGACATCTTGTTTTGGGGAGGTCAGGGGAACTCTTTTGAAGGAGGAACTACTCTGGGTCCACTGGAGCAATTCAATTCAAGCGTTGATCAAAGAATAGCTGGCGATGAAAGGGAGACTACATTGAGTAATGGAGAGTGTGGAGGGACTGTGAAGGGGCTCATCAAGAGCAAACAGAGGCAGTGATGATGCAGTAGAGATGAAAGCGGGAGAGAAAGAGGGCTTCATGATAGAATAATTGTAAGACAGAAAAGAAACAAAGAATAAGAGAAGCAGATACTTAGGATGCTACTTGAAAGATAGAAAATTGAACCAGAGTAGAAAGATATTTAGTGTAGAGGCAAGCTTTTGCTTCAGAAATGCATCGCTGCTGTCATCACTATACTAGACAGTAATGTGTGTGGACCTCTGAGCAAAAGATGAAGATGTCCACACAAAAATGCAGAGGTTTAATACATTCTGTGGACTTGTATAGGTCCACACAACATTTTTCCCTATCTGGCTGTAGTCTATGTGTACTTTTTTTGCCAAAAGCTATACATGTATATTTGAAATTTGTGACATCATCAAGCCTTATAAGACGAAGAAGGCTTACTGCTTTTATTCCAAGAAAAAGGAATCTTGAGCTTAATCATTCTTTCATAAATGTGAACTTTAAACAAAAAGCAAAATGCTAACACAAGGGTGACGAGTATACGTCTTTGAAGAGGGAACCCAATGCCCGACTTCCTTCTCACAGCTCCCATCACCGCCTTCCGATTCCTGAGATTTGAGACTCCAGGGGAGACAAGCTCTGCATCACTAGGGTGCAAACTGTAAGCAGAGACCAGCCAGTATCTCCAAACCTGGGTCTTGCCTGAGATATGCACACCCCTAGGACACCAACAAAACCGTTAAATAAAGGAACCAGAGAGTAGAAGAAAAAAAACATGGGACTTTGTCGTACTTGAGGGAGACCTGAATGCATGCGGGAGCACGTTGAACCCGAGCCTTCACAGGAAGTGGATTTTTGTCCTGGGTGGGAATCTTCTTATCGAATGAAGCAATAAAAAGGGAAAGGCTGGCGACGAAGGTCGGGTAAATATTGCACGACGTCCGTGCAGCCTGCATAGATCCCTGGCATTCTATAGGTCGTGCCATTGATTTTTCTTTTTCTGCCCGCCCTGCCTGAGTTCTTTTTTCCATGCATTAAATGATATTTTCATGCCCTTCTGGCAGGGCAATGGCTCAAACATCCGAGCAAATCGAGGAAACGTGGCCGAGGTGCATTTTATAATTGGCTGCTAGAGGACGACCGCGGAGGCTCTGCAATAATAAAAGCTTTATTTTCTTACGAGAAAGCACAAATAAGACGTGCCAATATCTAGCACTGTCCAGTGCTATTTCTGGCTTTAATGCTCAAAACATGCAGTTCAGTGCTTGCTACAATGGAAGCCAGTTCAAAACATCATTTGTAAAAAATAGAAAATATAAAAAATAAAAATTGAAAGAATTACATACACATACATGTGGAAAACCTGAGCTTTGTGTACACTATATCTATCGTACACTATATATCTATCGTACACTATAAATACTGCTTATATTATATACTGTAGAAAATGTCATTTGGGGGGGCAGTTTCAATTTTCAATTCTAAATGTCATGGGAAAAATGGAATATTACAAAAAACCCAACATGTACCAGGCATCAACACAACAGTTAACAAAATTTAATTCAGTGATGATTCACCATTGCGAAGGCTAAACCTAAATCATTTGATATTAGACAAAAGTACAGTAAAGGTTGAATGCATTAAATGTTATTCTCAAGGGTGAAATGGATGCACTCACTTTTACTTTGATAAATGTACATGATGCGAATCTAGCCAACACAGTGTTGAAAAATCTATTAAAAAAAACCAGACTGTGTTCGCATGCTCGTAATTCTAATTTTGCAGTCTTCTTTTAAAGTTTGCTATTAGTTAAAGGGACCATGCAGTAAATTTTTCCTAGGAACACATTTTGTGCAACTTTCTACACCTCTTAATAGTATGAAACTATTTTACATCCCTTTTTGGTTAATTTTATTGAAAAGAGCACTTCTTTAAACGTTTAAAAATTGCCATGCTTTTCCTGACAACTGAGGCACTGCTGCTGTGATGTCATTTCAGGAAGACATTGTTCAGTTTAAGGGTTTTCAAATTGTGTTGAAATGGTGAACCCAAAATTTGCTGATTGAAAACATTTGTGAGAAAGGGTTGTTATTGGCTGACTGCAATGTACTGACACAACAAAGAATCACCAAAGAAAAGAAATTTATCACACCAAATATCCAAATTCCAGCAACTTTTTGTGCTGAAAAAGCTGTAACATTGAGGTTATCTGGCCGGAATGACATCACAGTTTTGCATCAGCATAAAAACCAAAAAGGCACCAAAATACCCTTCGAAATTGTAAAACAAAAATTGAAAATAAGGTTAAATGGGATACAAAGGTGCATTTTCAAGGATAGTGTTATAAAAAAAATTATTGCATTGGTCCTTTAAGGTTTCCAACTCTCTTAACAGCAAGTTTCTATTCAATGGGTAAAACCTTGGGTTCTCAGTACGTTTTGTACTCTCTAAGTCGTTTTTTTTTTCAGAGGTGAGTACACTCATTCAAATGAACTGAATAAAAATGCTTCATTTACTTTCTAAGTTTTGACTAGGAGTTTATTTTAGCGAGATGTATCCCAGACTAAACAGGTCTCTGATGTCAGACTTACTGAATTACTGGCAGTTCACTTCACTTTTCGGCCTCCCCATGTATCCATTTCACGTAGTTGCAGTCATACATCCGACTAGGCTAAAAAAGGACAATGGTTGGTGGTGCTTGCATATGCACCTCGACACTAACAACAGTTTCGGAAATTTCTTGAAAACAGTAAGACACTGAGCGTGATGCCAACTTGATGATGGCAGTTCTCTTCAGAGCCTTCACAATTCGAGAGTACACTGTGTATGATACAGCAATTCAAAGTCTGCATCCCTCAATACACATGAACTTTGACGCTCATATTGTACTTCTTCCTTTGTAATAATGCTGTAAAAGTACATTCTTCAATATCAGTCTTGCACTTCTCATTGGCAGGAAAGCTTTGTCGATGGCACCTCTGCCGACTGCCACCGGTAACTTTCACCTGAGTTGTCACAGAAGTACGTAAGACTCAATCATATCACGGAAACCGCCCTCATCAAACCTGATGCACACCTTGTAAGCAGTGATGCAACTCTGCCAAGGAGTGGTGTAGAACACGGCAAGAAGCAGTCAAGATCCGTCACTCCAGTCATGCATACAGACAGCGTTTCTCAACCACCCCCCCCCTTTCAATTCCGTCTCCAGACCATTAGTTTGATTAATGTCCTCCAAGGCAATTATACATCGGCACGAAGATCCGCGGGAGGGCGCTGGATGCGATGACTCACAAAGAAGCGACAAGTGTACATCATTGTGAAGGGACCAGGAATAATGAGTGTACAAATGTTGTTTAATGTGGCCTGGATCTGTCTACTCGCAGACCTTAATCCTGCGACGTTCGTCATTGATGAGATACAATGTTCAAGGTATACAGAGGCAAAAAAAACCCAATCATTTTTTGAATGGGCACATGTATAAAACGCATCAGCTCTGTCAAATCGATTGTGGACTTTAATTTTGAAGAACAGTATACGTAAATGATAATTACATGCAGGTATTTGAGTACGAACCTGTGGATTCAAAGTGGGCGGGGCATAAGTTTCAGAAGTGCAAAGTGTAGATTATTGAATAAAATGAGCAGTGCAGAATGGTAGAAACAAACAGTAAGCACTTGTTTTGTCATGAGTAAACGGAAACACGCCACCAACGCTTGAATGTATCTCATTCTCTTGGTGGACTGCTGTGTGTATACATCACGGTGGGTAGAACCAGTATGCACTGTACAATAAGCCAGTTTGGTAGTGCAGGTCAAAGGTCATTCGACATAAAATCGCTGACGTGATAATACGCGATGTTACGCAAGCGCCCACTTTGCTGGTGGTTAACTCGCAAGCGTTGTATGACCATCACCTTGCGCGTTCATGCGCTTCGATGAGCGTTTGATTATCCCGAATGAACTGTGATCCATATTATTGTGCTCACGCACAGTTGAAATATCGAACAGGGTTATACAGCCCACGTCCTCTTTGAGGCTGACACTGGACTATGATTACTACATGTATCTGGAGTACTAACACAAATGCCATTGGAATGAACCATTTTCCTTCATGAACTTGTCAAAAAAAACCCGATCATTTTGAACTGACGGATTTCCTTTAAACGACTACGGTGTAATGGTAAAAACCTTGGCATCACATTCCAGCAATAAAAGTGACATAAATAAGGGTTTTCACAAAATGAATAATTTTTGTGTGTCAGTTATTGAGGCATCATTGAAGTTGCTAACTACTACATGGTAAGTGCATTCACGCACGTGGTCCCATGCTGGATTCATTGCGTGATATAGAGCGAAGCGAACGCAGTACCCTTCGATACTGAACTAATGTACACATTTGGAATAGAACAAAAGTTTAAATAACATTTGTACAAATAGAAACTAGACAATTATTATTTAAGTTAAAAAGGGGTGTTTCTTTTATCATGATTTTACACAACCTTTTTCAAGAGTAGAAGAGGCACACAGGTTATCGTACGCACTAGGCTCACACAACCCTCCTGCCCCCCCCCCCTTCTAGTTCTATGATCACCAGATTTAGTCAATGAGAATTGGATAGGAGTTGGTCAAGATGCAAGTCAAGATGAGGTCCTGTTATCATTCCTACATAGTCTCACTTATTGAACGAATGCTAGAACTGGTGTTCATACATGCATACCAAGCATCCTTTGCAGTACATGCTGCATATACATTTATAACGTTGCGTGTAAATATTCAAAACCTAGAGATGAAAGTTCGAAATTGTTCGTTCGTAACCCCCCTCCCCTGCCCCACCCCACCCAAGGTCTGAGGTCAGTAAATGGGTCTGAAATTTATGACACTCATAATGTCTATGACAACTAGATTAGTTGTACCTAGTACCTCATACTAATGGTACATCTATGCCCATTATGTGCTCCGTACACAAGTACCCCCTCAACGGTAAGAAAGGGAGAGTTTAGGGAGACCACTAGAAGAGACATTTTGAACGTGATAATGCCAAATGTTCACTCAAGACGCTAGGCTTTGTGCACATTCAGAATAGAATAAGTCGTGTGTACTTCGCGCTATACATGTGTATGCACACAAACCAGTATGCACCAGAGTGTGTCACGTCTGTTGGGCTCTCGAAAGTGGTCAAAATGCGCACTCTCTTGTTCGCACATAAAACTCATATATTGTGCAGGTAAAACCAATGGTGTATGCATGGCATATGAACAGTTATGTGCCAATGTCTGATTCATGAAGATATCTTGCCAACTCTTCTCAGCGCTTAAATCCCAACTACATGTACATAACGCTGAACATCTTCTCGGAGCGTTTTCTTCAAAACGATATTCATCTTTCTCTGTCTCTTCAAAATACACCACAATACCCCCCCTCCCGACAATGCACAAAACTAAGATTCTTTTCAGGAACAAAAAAGGAAGGTTCCCCCCCCCCCTCCAAAAAAAAAACAAGTTACAAAGAACACTTTTTTTTTCAAGACTGTCTCCAAAAAGGAAACCAAAACCCTTTTTCTTTATCCCCAGGGCTTAATTATAGTCTGGAGATCGACCAGCTTGTTAACTCCGGGAGATATTTGTTGCACTAATCTCAAAGCAATCCCACGGCATTATGGCCCAGTCTTTGATTCTCTCCTTGGAGGAAGGGTCACAGGACGAATACAGGTACATGTATCTATGACTGTTTTCTGCCCGGGAAAGAATACAAGATTGCACGCACAAAACACAAGGACTTTGCCTGGTCACTAAACTCTCCAAGGCACTTGGCCTTTTGAAATAAAAAGATGAAAATGTGAAATGAAAACCAGCTTTTTGAATAGGCAGATTGAGAGAGCGGTAGTTTGGTAATTACAATCTGCAAGCTTAGCATTACACAATGGATTTAATCTACTCTTTGACAAACCTGAGGGGCACCTTTCGAGGAAATGAAGCAAGTATATTTTGTGAAGGACTGTAAATATGAATAGTAACTACAGAACTCATCCATGCTTTAAACATTTTAAAACTTTGGTTCCCTGAAGGCTGCTAATTATGATTCATTTATTTTGGTTTCTGAGCTCAAGTCTTACTCTTGGTGGGTCTGAACAAATATCAGATGTTTTCAAAAAGTACACATTTTTCAAAATCTCAAAAAAAGTTGTAAAAGTAGTAAATTTAACTGTCTGGAAGTTCAACTTTTTGGCTTAATCTTCATCTTATCAAGCGTGTGTATGTCACTCCTATTTTTTAATTTTTTTTCCCCCATGGAAAAATGTACCAGTCTTCCCTGTCCAATCCTCATACAACTTGCTCAATATTACTCACACCTCTTTTCAACGGGACTTTTTTGTTTCTCAACTCCATTTTCCCCCTACTGGATAAGAGCTCTAGGCAATTATCAGTTGTGCAACAACCCACAGTTAGTTGCCACATCCCTGCCATCTACTCCTCCTGTCTAAAGATCAAGATAGTTTTCATCACATCACGACTACGCTATCAACTTCTGAGATGCCAGGATTAGCCCAGCGCCTGCAGTCAAGACGAACGGGGATCCGCCTCCCCAGACGAAGACAAAATACGAGTTATCCTCCAGATACCTATCAGTCAGTACGCTTCCATTCCTACAAATCAGAGATCACTTAAAAAAAGACGGTGTATTATCAGCTCAGATGGCACCCTCGCAGTGTCGCCTTTCCCCCTCAACTTTGCCAGGAATCGACGCCATGTGAATAAAGTTTTCGTCAAAGAATTAGTAAATCATTCTCACTTTAAAATGCAAATTTTAAAGGTGCGTTGAGGGAAAAAAGCTTTAAAACAAACTTTAGTTTAGATGCAGGAATTCCTACACACACCTGGGCAAACTGAAGGCCAAACTTATCCTATCATCGACAGCAAACAGTCGTTTATTCAAAATGAGCCACAGTCATTAACCCGAGTGTCTTTTTACCTGAGCCCCGGCGATCAGCAGCACTAGTTGGAAGTTGGGATTGGAGTCTGTGGAGGAATCCGAGTCATCGGCTGGGCCTATGATCGGCTGAAGATGGCCTCCCGCTAATGATCACAGACAGCTAGGGTTACATCACTTCTCACCGACACCAGTATTACTGGCCACAAGACAACCGTAATCTAGATTGGGTTTCAGTGACACTTATCCTGAAAGGCCAGGGCTTTGAGGCTATTGGGCGGATGAGATTTTTCCCCCACTTCTAAGGGATACTTCCAAAATAACTTTTCTTTCTTTTCCTCTTCTCCTTTGCCTTTAAGTGCAAGAAGTTGCTCAGATTACAGGTCCGTTTTCCCCGTGTTTAATCAGAGCGTACTCATGTCTGGAGGCAGATGGGTCCAGGGAGTAAGGAGCCTGGAGAAAACGTCGTCAGTGTTATCAGCAAGTGCGGGATCACTGCATCGGGCCTAGACATCCAGGCTTCAGATTTTTTTTTAGGTCTCTGGATGACATGTGCAGAGTGCAGACATATATGGGCAAAAGCCAAGAAATCTTTAGGGAAGAAATCTACTTTAAATTAGCCTAAAGATCGAATTTCAGATGTAGAGTATCACCCTGGAAAAATCGAAGTACACATTTCTTGCATCTAACATCAAAAGCCCTACATGGGAGGAATAGGCCTACTACCTCTAAAGTGCATGTTCCCCATCATGTTCTATATGTATCAAAAAAGTAAAAAATATTTTGGACATTTTGATTATTTGGATAAATGATCGAACAGCTTACATTTAAGACCTCAATTAGATTAAACAGAACATTTATACCCATACATGTTCACAATGTAACCCAGACTGGCCTCTCTTGGTGAGCTGAGATATCTCTCAAGCACACAATCTCCTCACAAAATTACTTGTTCGCAAGAGCAGTTTACTAAGAACAGATGGCCTTCCCAGTCGGAGCTTATCGCATCATCTCCTCCGAGTTATCCACTCTTTTCCCCGCATTTACGCATTCTATCGCACAGCCCTCCTCCGCAGTTCACCCAAGCACTGACTCCTTAATATATCTCTCAGCGGCCCAAATCAACCGCAAAACATCATTGCATTTGCCTCTGCACTCTTCAACACCCAGAGTGCTTTTCATATCCAGAACTATAGCAATACACAAGTACATCTTGCTTTTGTGCACTACACCAAAATTCAAGTACTGTACACATACTATAGAGGGGTCAATCCGCAATTTAAAGAACGACAGTTTGTATCTACATGTATGTTGAACAATCAACAAGACCTGAACCAAAAGAAACAGCATTATTTTTTTCCAACCTTTGGTCTTTGGTCCGTAGCAACCACCACGCTCATCAATGACTCAGTGTGCCAGGAAAGTGACTTTTGTCGCAAAGTCAATTTATCAGGCTCCGTTTGACATTTATTGGTCACTTTATGAAATATATGCAGACTAGATAATGCATCTTAATACATGCATCTGTATCAATCATACAGTGAACTGGGTCTCTTCTATGACAGAAATTCAATAAATAGAAGTCATTAATTTTGTTGTTTTGAGGAGAGCAAGGGCTGCGTGAAGTTTCAATTTACCATTGTTAGTGCGTTTATGTTTGTACATGTATGTATGCCCTACATTTCCTTCCGCGTACCCAATTAAATAAAATACTGCAATACTCAAGGGGTATTTAAGGTCATTGTTTCTGAATACTGCATGTACCAAAATGAACACGGATGAGTTCTCAATAGGAGAAACACCCGGCGCAAATTACCAACATTTAAATTGAAGGGTAATCACTAAGCCTAGATGAAGTCCAAATTCTTCATGTCTATCTGTGTAAAGTGTTGTGGCCCGATGATGGTGGGTCAAACCCAAGATTCTGTGGGCAATTTGAAAGTGCGTTCGAATCCAGTCAGTGGGTTATAGCTCTGTGTCCTTGAGCAGGACAGTTTGTCAGGAGTAAAATGGAACATATGAAGGCAGAGATGCAGGGTTACACTATGTTTAAATTAGCCATTTAAGCTTCTAAATGGAACCACATGTATTTTCCAGAGAGCTGAGATGATATCAGTACTCTGACACAATGAGCAGAGGCTAACAATAATCTAGTATATGCTGGTATGAATATCATTTTCTTTGCATAAAGACCAGCCTGCATTGTTTCAATGCAATGCATGCTTGTGCTATACGTGAAGATTATTATTAACCAGTTCGCGTCGGAGGACATGATAACACGCACTGGCTGCTATTATACACAGGCACGGCTGACGGGTCAAAATTACTTCGACATCGCCTCCAGGTGACGTTTAAACACGCTAATCCCTCGTGCCTTTTGTTAACACACATAAAATCTGTAAAGTCTGTGGAGGCAGACTTGAATAGGCTGCTGTGCTCAGCCTGTTTCTGTACAATTCATGCTCCAGTGTACACCCCAGAGAATTGAAACATGAGGTATTGGCAAGAAATATCGTACAAATACTATTGAAATGACTCTTGCGAATCAGTATTTGTGGCGTTTGGCTGTATATCAGAAGTTGGCTGCAAAATTTTGCCTTTCAGAAAAATCAAAAATTTTCAGCAAAAATAATCCCACCGCAAAGTACATGTAGTTAAAATGGCAAATGAAAGCAAAAATGACTACATCCAACAGGGCAGGAAATCGAAAGAAAAACCATGGATTACATATGTACAAGGTTTTCTAAGGTTAACAACCAATCAGGCTGTGTTAGCTGCCAGGGATGCCCATCGCAGAGAGATGCGCTGGCTGACCAACAATAATTTCCTGTCTCTGTTTAGCTGGCCTTGTCACTCCTCGCTCTCAATCCCACTGATGTCCGACTTTCATTCTGTCACGCCAGTCTGCCCCCCCCCTCCCTATTGCCCATAACTACGCAAACGAAAATGAAAAATCACGGATCCGCAGATGGCGACCGCAAACAATTAATGACTGATTCTAATGAAATATCAGATAGGGATGCAGTGCTGGCAAGGGCTGCCAAGTGCCCGGGCCATTCGATAGATAATATACAGTAAATCAGTCCTCGGCTATGAATCCATAAATTTGTTGGTTAATTTTACGAGCTGGGAACTGAAGTCAGGATCCGATTGGCCTGCTGGCAATATAAGTCACTGTTTATGAGGTCCACAGTGGCTTATATATACACACAGTCAGGAGTCAGAGATGCACGACCAATTGCTACAGCTATCATGTTGTATAATATAGGCCCTACACATAAATCTGACATGTTACATTTGGATGCAGTGCTGCTGAGGTCTCTTCCTGAATGTCAACTTTAGACTGCGGGAAATGGGAAGTGTATGTAGTAATGCTAGAGCATACAGTGTCCACACTAGAAATGCGGCGGATGGTTAATCATTCCAAAGTATGCATGCAGCACAACAGTTTGAAGGTGGTTGGCCAACAACAAACACACAAAACATTCTTTAGCTCCTAAAGTCATTTTTTTGTTCTAATCTCCTTTTTTGTAACAGTATGACTCATCACACTATTCTTTGAAAACCCGTTTAGTTTTTGATTGTAGATTTTCTGACAAAAAGATAAGAGAAAAGTAGCCTACATGATACATGAATATTGTATATTTGGATGGGACGGGAAAATCTGATATGAAAAATGGCATAGAAATGTCAGCACACAATGGGAAAATGGGACAATAGACTACAAATAGTGACTCATTTTCTCAAAAAAATAATAATCAACAAGGACATCCTGCATTGCATCATGGAGAAATCTGATTCACAATGGGCTGTATAAATGTTGTTGTTAAATCACAAAGGAATAATATATCATCACTCATGCAGAAATATGATGTATCTCGATAAACCGAAATGTCAACATGTTCATTCCAATAGCCCTCTAGGCCACCAATCGGGCAGACACAGTGACAGACCTACAGGCAGACGTGCAGACATCAGGGTCAATAGCTGCTGACTGCGACGACAACGCAGTGTAATGGACACAATTATCGATCCCGGATTGAAAAAATGAATCACGGAAAAAAAGTATACATAAAAAAAAAAATGATGTGCAAACAATGGACCAACCTGTAAACACTTCTAGGCATCATCATACTTCAAGGCTAACGTCATCTACTTCATTATCTCCTTCTGTCTCAAGGATTCCCTGGGGTCCTCGTTAATTGGTGACTGAGGCTGGGCCCAGAAGATGGAAGACTCGAATGATGCTGCGAGATGGCGACTGGCAACCGGGCACTGGTATAAGCCTGGGGATGAATGAAAGATAACAAGATTCTGTAACATTATCGTACATGGATTGAGCCTAACAATGCCAGTGCCCAGACTAATGAAACTCCTCTTGCCTGTGATTACTATTTTTATGCTGGTTTAACTTAACGTACGTTATGCAGTGAATTGAATTCATAACAAAGATTTGTGGATTGTCAAGTTAAAACCACTTTTTTACTAATATCCGATACTGCACAGATAGTATAATTTCCGAAGCCACCCTTCCACTGATGATGTAAGTGTAGTGACAATTACATGCTTGGCTCCAATTGTCTGTTTTCACCTTCTCTCATTCCTTGCTGCCAGAAACATGGACTACAGCAAGCTGCGGACAATAGTTGGATGAAAAAATGGTAGTCACTGATAGATGCCCAGCGAGATCGTTTCTGACAGTCAGACCCGCTGGAGCCAAAGGGGGAAGAAAGAGTCACTCACAGCGACGGAGACCGGCGTGCACTTGGCACTCATCCAGATCTCGAGAGATAAAAATTTTCCCCAGTGTCCCCAGATATTACTGGATTCCTCCCCCGTCGGTAATAGTCACCACTCCCCCATTATCAAGAGCCCCAAACCCCCATTTTCTAATGCAATTAATGTTTGCGGCCCAGCCACCAGCGTGGGCTGATGAGAAAGACAGACAACGGATCAATTTTTTTTCTACGGCGTCGACTACCAGGCAGTTCATTGTCATCCCGAGAGCTCTGGCAACGGTCTGGAGAACAAAGAGGAAAGGCCGTCCAGTCTGTTGTGACGATGTGTCTGGTCGACTCTCTTTGATTTTCCACTTCACTTCACTTCCATGGAAATGGCGCTATGGGGCCCTTCCCTCAGGCAAAAATGTGCAAATTATTCATATTTTATTTGCTTTTCCATTCTCTTTTTTTTTTTCTCTTTCGCTCAGTCTCTCCGGTTCTCGTATGGCCCAAGGTGGTAGAGATACACAGCTGGTCCAATGGTGGTGGTGTGCAACTGGGGAATTGGGAGCGAAGGTACTTGTCGCGCCAGAAACTAAAGCTCACTGAAGTGGAAGAAATTGGGTAGAATGGCTACAATTGTAGCTTGGGGCCTGGCTTTTTGTCATGGGCGTTTTGTGGAAAATACACGGACTGCCCGTGAATTGAAATTTGGGATTAAAATGGTTAGATTCGAGATAAACATGCATGTAAAGCATTCATAATTAATAACCAACATGTACACACCATACAAAGGCATACAAAGATGAAGAATATTGTACACGTACCAAGAACTCCGGTGCTATGTGGAAATTGCTGTATCACCTCTGTGATGTACATGTAGTGCATGGCATAACCAAAATTCCATACTGATTAATTTAATCAAATATGTACGTACATATATATTTTTTTCAGCAAAATTTGATTAAATTTGAAAATGATAATTAACTTGAAGAGGGTAGCAGTTCATGAACCATAGAGAATTAATTGACTTTGCTGCTCCCGGATCCTCTACTGTGTTGACTGTAAATTAGCCTATGCGTCTCTGACCGAACAATACATGTACTTCATGTGTGGATATAATTTAAAGCTCGCTGTAAACAAAATTTATGGGAGTAGAGTAACTAGGACAACATCATTTGGCTTTTTCACCAAATACCATCTGTAATACTGGACTAAAATCCTCAAGTGACATCTCATTATCCATTCTTTCAACAACAACAAAAATGAAATAAAACACAAAATCATCAACAAGGAATTCTAGGATATATTTATTTTTATTTGTTTCTGGTAAGGAAACCAAGGATTCCTTAAAAGTGCCCTAGACACTGTTGCTCTGAAGAAACCTGTAGCGAGGAGACAATGAGAAGAAATAACAGTTTTAGAGGTGGGAGGAAAACCCCAGAAGAATATTCTGGGTAAAACCCACAGAATCAGGTAGGGACTGAAAGCCCAATCCACATGTGGTCCGGGGCAGGAATCGAACCCGGGCCATAGTGGCGGAAGGCAAGAAAAGTAACCACTGCACCAACCTGACTCCCCATAACCTTATATCAAACAAGTAACATGATCTGATATAACGGGTGTGTACATACATGTACGTATACATGCAAGTACCACTTTTAGAAATATCAATAAGCAAACAAACATTTGAATCACTAGCAGACAAGCATTGCCAAACAAAACCCAGATGCGACCAGTCAAAACTCCACAAATATTGCACTTTGGCTGGCCTCCTTTGTGTAGCTGAACAATGGTCCTCACCTCTTCACAGCAAACTGGTGGGCTTTCAGAACACCACTACCAAAACTGGACCCTGCTCACATGACTTTTTGACTTGGATATTGGAAAAAAGTGCAGAGCACTCGGGAGAAAGCAACGGATACGCATTTTACACCAAATAATCTAATTTAATGCTCACATTTTCTCCAGCAAGTAATGGTTTGGCACGTACAACATTTGCAGGGAAAAATTAGGGACGGGATGGGAATTTATGAGTAATACACTGATACCCAACGGGAAGGGGGAATCCAATAACATTGAAAATCATTAATTAAGGAACATCTCTGACCTACATGTATGTAGTTAGTGATTCAACAGGATTGCATTGATGTATGCACCTGGCACCCACGGTTTGAACTTGTCCTGTTGCATTCTGAGTAGACTTTTATTTGCCGTTTGATTAAAAAGTAAGATGCTCATTATTATTACTTCTATTTCACGCTCACAGGTTACAACTGAAATAATTTACCACGTGTATCAATAATGCTTTCTTCCACATCAAAGAGTGCCACAAAGCCATGGCACTCTAGAACAATTAATTAGAGTTGCCACACGATTCCGAAGAAAACCGGATAAAATAATTTTCAAAATGGCAGGCTGAGGTGATTCAACAACTGTTTCGTGAACGAACAAATTCATACACAAACAGCCGTCGTAAATGCTGTTATTATCCTCGTCCAAGATGTTTAGATTATTTAAAACGTTGCGCAGCTATGCCAAGTTTCGTGAAATCGATCATAAGTTTATTGCGCAGCTGCGCAACAAATTTGTTACGCCCGTCTCATGCTACGCACTTTTTTGTGAAATCGGTTGCAGGTCCCATAGAACACTGGTAATCAAGTTGCGCTATCAAGTTTGTGCATAGATCGTACATGAACTGTAGATTTTAGATTTTCTATACCAGGATTGGATTTTACTTGTGTAGAGTGTCAGACAGATGCAGAAGCAGTGCCAGATTATTTTTTTTTAAATTAATAAAATATTTTATTTATTCTATTTTATTATTATTTATTACAATCCTACTCTTATCCTCTATACCCACATTCCCAACAAATAGTGTAAAGTGAAAATCAGTTGATATCAAGTATCTATAAGAAATATGAAGACGTTGGAAACAGTTTTCCAACTGTGACGTGAAATACGAAACTGCAAAAGGCAGAGGGCCAGACGTTTTGATACTTGAGAATCTCTCACCTTTGTGAAAGGCCTTTAAGAGAACGTCGGTTTCTTTTATGACAGAAACGTTGGACCGTCTCAATTTTGTGATAAATATCAAGCAGTAAAGCAAGTTAGCACATGGGACAGCATGTTATTGTACACGCGGACTGCCAGCAGCTACATGTCGTTTATTGTTATTATTATTATTATTATTATTAGATTAATAAGAGTATATTGTCTCTCTTAATACAATTTCCAATTAAACTTTGAAAATGTACATGTACGCCAGGAAAGCTACTTTAAAGGTGTTATTAATGTGGAAAAAATGTACATGTCTAGAAATTTTGCTCGTGCAGAGAAAAAATTAAGATGCACCTGTTTTACAGATAATCTTTTTTTAACGAGGATTGATTGATGGTATATTAACAGAATGTAACTGGTGAAGCAATGAGAACAATTCTTCGTTCAAAATTTGCTTGCTTTGAAGTAAATGCCGCCAAGCATGAATTGATTACTTTACCTGCGATGCCTGGAAAAAAAATATATATATGTGAATTGGCTTCTGCCCTCGTAAATTCTGCTGTACATTTTACAATTTGTTTTTTCTAAAAGCTGGCAAAATCATTCTTATCAAATTTTATTGGACATTTTGCAGCTATGGGCAGAACTTCCATCTCGTCAATTTCTCTCAGTAAACCAAAGTCTACACAACTGCCCAGGTACATCAAAAGTACATCATAATTCGTCAAACATGTAATATGTAAGGCCGACCTGTCACTACGATCACTGTGATGTACCGTGCCTGTACTTTGTCTTCAGATTTGTACGACTGCATGCATACCAAATCACTCTGCTGAAATCCATCCCTGACCAAGGCCACATACAGAATATCTGTTCTATACAGGTAGGGTTCAATCCGTTTAGGTGACTGTCACTGGCTATGAAGAAAACTTTGATTTTTAAATCCCGGACTATTCCGAGTTGCAGTCTCTATTACTGTCTTAAAAAAGGTTTAGGGAATACATGTACATATTTTGTGCATATTGTTTGGAAGTCTGTTTTGAAAATAAGTGATTGGACAAAATTAATTAAGAGCAAATGGAGGAATGAATGCCTCGAACTTGCCTACGGGGTAACCATCACTGCTTTATACGTACATTGGGCTTGAAATTAACCCCCGGGACTTTTCCATTAATATATGCAAATTTCCTTATTAAAATGCGCACAGCTTGAATGGATCCTGAGAAGTCACGCCATGGGGGGCAAACAATCAAGTCAGCTTGTTTGATATGGAGCATGGATTAGGGCAATTAGACGGCGTTAAGACCCCCCATAATGCACCCTCTTCATCCACAGGATGAGACTTGACTAATCAGCACTCCAGGCAGACAACTGATTTGTATAACAATCAGCTGCCACGGTGCCCCAGCATACATACCCAACCACATCCCACTGATCTTATTTCAATTAGGCAATACCGGAGACAGATCTGACCAGGCGCAGATTATCGCGCAGAGAATGGAATAATATTTGGGGATTCCACCGAGACAGGGAGTTGGAAAAAGGACGCTGGCATATGTCTGCGGGCCAGTTATCGTACCGGCCCCAGTTGGCCGACAACTTGGCCAAATGAAACGAAAACATTTTAACAAAGCTGAGTGGTGAGTCACTTGATGGACTCACCGGCCGAGTTTAATAATACAATAAATCAGGGTTAAAACTGAAATTAATCCACACAATGGGGGACCCCCACTTAAGGACTGCATGTCCAGCAGGCACTGGTCATAACGGCACAACGTCCTTTGTGTCCTGGCTTTGTGCGTTGCTGCAAGATACAGTGCCATTTACGGGGAGGGTGTGATTGTGCGATAAGATGGGATGATGGCAAAAAGACGTGTCAATGCCGGTTTGAACTTTTTGTTTGGCAGATGAAATCTCTTTCATCTGTCACTGTTATTTCTTCACATACATGAGGGGAATATAGGGAACAGACACAAAGGAAGAAGGCTGAATGTACGATTTGTATGTTGAAGGACGTTTGCATGACTTATGGATGTTACATGTCTGAAATCAACTTTACAGGCATGATAAAAAACATATAATGAATCATGGTATTCTAGTTCTATGTGTTTTTTTTTTATACAACGTTAACCTTTCTCTCTGCCTTAACAAAAAGTCACAATAGCACTTGCATTTTGCATGTGAAAACAAGATGCCAGCACCGTCGATATCATAATTTCAAATAATTGATATATCGGAAATCCAATATCGAGAATATTCGATATATCGATTATCCCATGTAAAAGTTAAAGACCATAAAGATGACACTTTGATTTTAAAATAAATTTGAAGTCCCAATTTTCCACGGGTTTCTCTGGAGCATATATTGCTCAAACTTTTTAAAACAAATATCAGCACTGAGAGTTTATCCAGAACGGGCGGTTTCTTTTGAGCTTTTACATTGGGGGAGACCGCAAATTCCAGCGAATGCAGAGCAAAAAGCGATGCCTCTTGGCATTTCGCGATGTTTCTATTTTGAGTCACAAGCAAAAGTTGCCACCGAGTTTTATTTCATTATACAGCAAACGTTGAACATAAAGTCAAAGCACAAACAGGAGATTTATTTTGACAATGATCCGACGCATTTTCGATGATTCCTCAATATCGAAAATTTTGATATTTCGATATGATTAAAAAATTACTATCGGCGATATATCAAAATAATTTTGAATAATCGAGTAATATAGATATATTGACGGTGCTTACTAATACCCATAATTTGAGCCTCCACACCATTAAATTTTTTTTAAAAACCTCAACAAATTGTACCAAGTGCTACATTCCATCTCACTGGCAAACTACTCAAATAAGTCTTACCACATGTTAAACCAAGCACATTTGAGGTTGTGAGTTTCATAGTTGTGAAGATTTCATAAATTTACAACTTTCAGCCATGTCCACTTTCATGTGAAATTACCCTACTGCTTTCCAGCAGTGATGTGGAGAGGGAGGGGTGTGTGGTTTGGGGGGGGGAGGGGCTCATGCTTCAGCCAATGTGACATTCAGTGGTTAATAATTCACAAAGAACAAGCCGAGTCTCAGAAACTTTCCAGTATCACTCAACCATGTTCCAGTCAATGTTGTTTGCCGTATGTCAGTAGCGTAAATGCGCAGGTTCATTATACACTGGCTTCACGTCATTTACTTTCAAGGGTGCTCCAGCGCTACAATTCCCTATATCGCCAAGCCGTATCGTTTCCAGCCGGCCCCCTAAAAATAAATGCAAAAAATAACTGACGTGGACAAATTTGACACCTTGCTTGTAATTGTTTGGTCCTGTCGATGTACAACCGGGCTACTGCAGCCCCTTCTCAGAGACCGAAAGGGAAGGGGGGGGGGGCTTTGGCGTGCATTTCAACACCTTTGGTTTGTAATGGGATAGGGGTACTGGTTTGGTGGGGCGAGCACATGTGGGACTGGCTGTACGCCATCAGAGAGAGAGAAAGGTATCGAATAACAGAACATGCATGAGAGATAATGTATAAACTGAGAATGCTCGCAAGCAGCTTGCAATGTGGATCTGGAGCAATTTGTTCATGTCTTTACAGCTGTAATAACCCTATTACTATTTGGAATTTGTTGGTTTTGCAATAAACACTATTGTGTGAACTTCAAATCAATTTGAGTTGTAGCGTCAATAGCTTATAAATAATGTTGTCAGTTTTAAGGGGCATTACGGCCTCAAATCCCAGAAAATTTTGGACTATTTAGTTACACTATTTGAAAGGCCTAGTTGAAACGAAACTACCTAATGTCTTACCGTTCCCGAGAAAAGAAAAGAAAAATACAGAACATCGGACACCAAGGAGTGCGCATACGTTTTTCCTGTCGTTTTCATTCAACGTTCGATACACGTTGTGCATGTCACATCAATTACTGGTGCACACAGCACTAATGCACAAATGTTGTTTCTTACACATCTGCAGAAAGCTACCACTATGTGGCTGGAATTAAAACTAGCACTGTACTGCTCGATTTTTCGGGCCAAAATCGTGACCCCCAAAATTCGTTCTGGCATGGTTCTCGTTAAGAATAATACAAAACGCCCAGTTTTAAAGGTTGGTTGTGTGGACGTTAATATTATACTTTTAAATGCTCTTTCCATTTAATATCATTCTGTTTAACACACGTTCTGTAGCCCAATTGGGCCTGTTCCAGGATGTAATATCCCTTTAACTACATGTATAATCTATTTTATGAGAAGCCACAGACTTGTAACACAGCATACCTATAGATGTTAACCACCACAGGAAAGCAAGAGAAACTCATTCCCTTTCACAATATTTGTGACCGTCCATCACAGATGGGCTGTGAAGTAGGTAATGTCGAGTAAGCGCTATTGTATCAAAAGCTAAAAATTAAAAAAAATTAAAAAATGTTGATTGCCTTTGACGTTTCTTTAACAGAAATGAATTAGTAGTGGTATTCTCCTTCAGTTCTGAAAGGAATGATTGACAATTCCCAAAGTAGAACATCATTCAACTTTGTTTGCGTTTAAATTTTTAAATAGTTGATCAATCAACTTAATGAAAAATAATAGCAATAATAATAAAAATTAAATACATTCGCATTAAAGGTAGCTATGGATTAAGTTAATATTATTTTTTTTAAAACACTGTCTGTGCTCTTCAAACAGTTTAATTTTCTCCCAACAAAATTTCAACTTTTATGTTTTATTTTGATGGAAAAACACTACTTTTCTATTTTGTGTGCCTTTTATGGGCTTTTACTTTTGGTTGCTTTTGTACACAATGGATTCCCACTGTGAGTAGACTGGTTCCGGGTCCCATTATCAAATCTGATAGGGGCAGGAACCAATCTACATGTACCTTGGTCAGGCCACAAGTAATTCAAAATATGGTATACAAATATTGAGTGGCTCAGAGTGAAATGGGAGGAATATTATCGCAAGGTAAAATCTGGAGTTTTCCATTTCACGAGGCGAAACCGAGTGAACTGGAAAAGTCCAGATTTTACCGAGCGATAATATTCCTCCCATTTCACAATTTAAAGCCACTCAATATTTGTTTTTTATAACTGACATAGATCTTTGTCATTTGATATATTTGAACTTTTTTTTTCAACATAAAATTGGTGGAAAATGTATTTCTCTCTTCCAAACCACCCCTTCACAAAAATGTTTGAACCCAACTCTGTAGCGCTGGCTCTTTGGAACAATACGCGCTACGCGCAACGCTGAACGCGCACACCAGCATGCATTTGCACACAAATACCCTGTCATGGAACAAGAATGATCCTAACTGTTGAATAGTATTTCCCATTTCCCATGGGCATATGGGACTTTTTGAGCCCCGGCATGAATGGGAGCAGTAACGAATGTCACGTGATGTGAGTTCCACCAATCAAATGACAAGGATCTGTATGTCAGTACATTGTACATGTTATTATAACATTTAACATGGGCCAAGGGCCAAATTAAAATGAACTTTTTTGGGCGGTACATTTAAATAAAGAAAATAATGGATTGTACATCTTAAAGCGTGTTATTTGTTTGTTCCAAATATTCATCAACCTTGAAAAGGGGGGAAAAATTAACTTTACAGCCCGTTGGATGTGGATGGTCATATTTGTGCAATTTTAGCTTGGGCATAATCAAAGAGATTATATTTGGTAAAGCCCTTGGTAAATCGTTTTTTTCCAGGATTTAAAACATGTCCCTACTTGACGGATAAAACTTCAAGCGCAAGTGCACATTAAGATCCTGTAAACTAGAAAAAAAATAATAATAATAAAAATAAGAAAGATAAGCTTGCTTACCTGTGCCTACCATTTCTCTCATTAATTTAACACTCTCGTAGGTTCACTTCAGCTAAACTCCACCTGACCTTTACAGATGACCAGGTCTGTTATGGTATTAAGTAATTGGGTGCACTCGGGCTGGGCCAAATTTGCTATTTACCGAACTTGCAAACAGCGAAGGGGGCCGGACTTCCTAATGGATGCAGTGTCCTTCAGAAAAACAGACGAACGTCTGGAGTAAATCAGATAATGATGTGTGCATTATTATTGTATGTCTAATCCAGTTTATTATTCATATTCCCAGGGGGATAGTGGCGCTACTATTACCCTTGACTTTGACCAATATTATGAGTCACTGAATAAAGAAGTGTGCTGATGACAAACGCTTGAGTGACGGAGCAAAGAGTGGAGATGGTTGGGCCTTTGCGGTCTTATACATAGGGCCAGGGATGGAAAAGCGAGGACAAAAAGGGGGGGGGGGCCTGCTGCTCATGCTACAATGGGCATAGAAAGCATGCAAACAGTAGGCTAGTAAGTGGGTAATTTAGACCTACAGTGCATACATGTACACATATAAATTAGAAAGGACTAAAATAAATTCAAATTTACGACAGGATAAAGGAATGGACAGAGAAAAAAAACTTTGGTAGGTACATTTGTAGGTGTGTGTAGGTCCGTATCAAGGTGGCTAATAGTAGCAAAAAAAGTTTGCCAGGTTCAAGCTACATGCTTACAAGAATTGAAGCCCAAAACATAGGCAGATCTGTGTATGGTGCAAATACAGCAAAGGCAGGTCTACAATATTAAAGGAGTACGAGCAAGGCAGTGACAACTGTGTCAACGGCTTTGTGAATGTGACAATGGCTTTGTGAACTCTCTGAAGCACAAAAAAACACAACTTGTACATTGTTTTTGTATAGTTTCACAACCAATCGGTTCTTTTCAGAACCACACATCTTCTGAAAAGAGATTCTGCACATGGTGTTACCTAGGCCTGGGCAAGAAGTGGATTTTTTCTACTTGAGTACTCGCAAAGAAAGTACTTGCGAGTAGTCAAGTACTTGTGAGTAGTTAACCTAATTCCCATAAAAGCAGAAAAATGACGTTAGTATGACGTGAAGTAACTACAAGCAAGTAGCGTGCAAGTCACACCACATGCTTCAGCACTGAGATATATCCTTACTGTGCGGCATTTAGAGTCGTTTACTTGAATATTTTTTCTTTCGGACGAATGGACGTATTAAAGCTATAGTCCATCATTTGCGGCCATCCGAAAAAGTAACTGGCGTATTATTTTTGAAAAACATACTTGGTTGAAAGATAGTAAGTGGACTAAACTCCCTGTGAAATTAATCTTTCTGGCAAGCTATCATGTTGAAGTAATCAACGAAAGAAGGCCTTTCCAACAGTGCGTCTTAAGACGCACTGTAGGAAAATTTAAATTAGTAGTTCGTTTTGTTACTCAGTGCAGCGCGCGCAAGCATTGGCACGACGCACATGTGCGTGCGGTTGCTATAATTCGTCGCATCAGTGCGCGACATCGCGTATAACTGCAATTCAAAACAATTCAAAACATGATTCAGCAACTTTTGATTTGAAATTGAGATTCTAGAATGCTATTTTTCTCGGAATATACAGCTGAAGCTGAGCTGAAACTTCATCAGGTTAGTTGTTCAGCACCCTTCTTTAGATTTTGAACACTTTTGTTGCTTCAAACATACAAAATGCACAAATTACAAATGATGGACTATATCTTTAAGCCGTCAACCCTAAATTGCTACTAGTGAGGACCTGCTTCTACTCGCCTTAGGACGAGTACATGAGTAGATGAAAAACCATGAGTAGAACAAAGAGTAGCATAAACTACTCACGAGACGCGAGTACTCGAGTAATCAAGTTACTCGCCCAGCGGTAGTGTTACCGCAAACTCTCACTAGAGTGAAGGCGGGTTTATTCCTTATCTATATGAATGCAAACTTATGTGAAGTAAAGCATCACAAAACATGTACAATTAACTGTACTTTGGGTTGAAATGAGTTTAACTTCTGTGGACATGCTGGCCATGACATCAATATTAGAGTTTGTGGTCACCTTCATGTGAGTAGCCCATGAACTGGTCTTAAAATACAGTGCAGCGGACAGGTAGCTGCCCCACCAACTCTATTCCAATCTCCAAAGCAAGAGACCAGCAGTCTTGGAGCATGGCAAGTGGAGCAAGCTTGCAAGCATCAGGCAAGCAAGCACTAGCTAGCACCCTTCAGCTAACCATCCATCATATCTTGCCATCCAGCCTAGGAATAAGCCATCAAGGCACTTCAGATTGTTGCTCGTAAAGTAATTTATCAAAGTGAAACATATTGCAACCACTACAAAACATGAAAAAAGAATTGATAATAAAAGCAAATTTGACACAACTATCCATCAACCTATATATGTGTACGTGAACAAAATGTCATTACATGTAGTCGGCAACATCCTTAGAAGGCTAAAATAAATATCTTTTCTTGCAAATTTTTGGAAGGCTTTGTTTGCTGGAGATACGCTCTAGGTATCCAGATGTCAGGGGCGTGGTGAATGGGGGTTGGGGGTGTTGGGGGTAAGTGTACTTCTTCACCTTCCAATAATTTCTCTCTGTCCGCATTTACAACCTCAACGAACCACCAAATCAAAATACAGTGCAAAGGCTTGTTCCACGGACATTGCTAGAGGAGGGGTGCAGGGGTGTCCCCAATATTAATCTTGTTTTCTTTTCTTTTTTGGTCAGCAAAATCATCGTCCTGTTTGTCAAATTGTCTGTCATGCTGCAATGAAGAGCGCAACCTATTGTCTGATATAGTGTCCAAGATTGTCTGCTTTGTACAGCACCTACAATGGAATGGTGTCCAGCACCCCCCCCCCCCCTGACTTTTTTTTATTTTGCAACGACCAGCTGACCGAACAAAAAGTTCTGGCTGCCTTCCAGCATGGTAGTCTATGTAATAGACCATGGCGTACGCCATGGTCTATTCGCTGCAAATTCGCTGATTAATTAAGCAAGACAACCGCATCTTGACCTCTAGTAGATTTTGACCAATCAGCAGGCGCTTTCTATATCGGGTCTGCGGTCATTCACCCGTTGTCGCGTCATAGACACGGACAAAAAAAATCCCCCAGACACAGCAACAAAGGCTGTGGTCACATGCTCTGTATTATGTTACACGACATGCGCCAGGCTGTTGTATTACAAAACACTGCATTCGAATTGACTAATCACAGTTTTAATCCTGATTTGGGAATGAAATGACATCACGATTTAGTAGAGTCAACTCCGATTGGCTAAGGCGGGGATCACATTAATTTGCATGCTTTGACATATCAGACGTTATACAGGAGACTATTCGCTACAAGTTCGCTGATTAATTAAGTAAGACAACCGCATCTTGACCTCTAGATTTTGACCAATCAGCAGGCACTTTCTATATTGGGTCTTCGGTCATTCACCGTTGTCGCGTCATAGACATGGATAAAAAAATCCCCCAGACACAGCAACAAAGGCTGTGGTCACGCGCTCTGTATTATGTTACGCGACACGCGCCCGGCTGTTGTTGTATTACAAAACACTGCATTCGAATTGACCAATCACAGTTTTAGTCCTGATTTGGGAATGAAATGACGTCACGATTTAGTAAAGTCGACTCCGATTGGCTGAGGCGTGAATCGCATTAATTTGCATGCTTTGACATATCAGACGTTATACAGGAGACTTGGCTCCGTGGATAACGGGTGATACTCAGACCACCAGCATGGAGGGTCTATCGGCAAATTTGTTGCCACAACCATCCCCCCTTCAAATCAGTCTTGAAACACCCCTACCAGATGCATCAGTCTGTAAATCTCATCAGTCTGTAAATTTACAGATGCAGCATTTTGGGGTTTATTCATACAAGTAGATTATGTGCTCCTTGCACATAATGGTCAGTTGGTCCAAAATCCGACAGAGTGGGGTAAACAAACATTGCACAAAAGCTTTGTTCCAAGTTGAGATACACAAATGTCAAAAACTCTTTGACATACATTTGAATTTTTTTTGTTACAACAAACAATGTGAGTTGCTGAACTTTTTTTTGAACTCCAGGCATGAGTAATGTATAATCCATCAATGGTTATAAAGAGGAACTTAAACATGACTGCCACTGTATGCTCATGTTCGGTTGATAAACTTCTTTTTCGAAGAGTCTACAGATTTGTGCACACTGGACATACATACATGTACTCTGGTTCTCATGAGTACTGTACATTCCGGTCAAAAAGTATAGGGTCATGTCTACAAAGTATGCAGTTTCAGATCCATTGTTTGTGGTCTTGTTTGAAAATTTCTTAGCTCAGTTTCTTTGCTTCAAGTTCTACTCTGAAGCAGAAAAACTGCTTGCTAAATAAATTACATTATTGAAAAAAGT
This sequence comes from Patiria pectinifera, assembly GCA_029964075.1. NCBI lineage: Eukaryota > Metazoa > Echinodermata > Asteroidea > Valvatida > Asterinidae > Patiria > Patiria pectinifera. The sequence continues at coordinate 59,211 of JASAOE010000483.1, forward strand.
AAACTGAGAACGGTAACTTACATATTTGATGAGCAATTTTTTTCTGTGCTGAGGGGAATTTTTTTTCTGAGTATAAAATTTCCCCAATTTTTTTTCTCCAACATCCTCATAAGATATATTCAAAGACTCTCAATGCTGTGTATGGAGTATACACGAAATAGACTCGCCCACAAACTACCAGTCCATCACTGCAATCCATGGTAAAGTGTGTAGAAAGAAACATCTGGTACCAAGTCTCATTTGTTATATTCTGTCCATAGTCTTGCCACCAGACTATGGGTGATTGGTCCAATTCGGGACATACTTTTATCCTCCATATCTGCATGTAAAGCCACTCAGTTTCTTTCTCTGGTCGTTTAATAATTGTATAAAAGTCGTTTTCAAAATCTGAGTTGACGTCGGTGCAATAGTGATGCCTTCAACTTTGCCACATGGAAATTTTGAAGAATTTCGAAGGATGAAAAGTGAGATGAGTTTGACTGAATTTGTTTTGCATGTGTTTCTACATTTTGTATCTCACTTTGATGTACTACTTATGTATGCATAAAATCCAGATAAAACAACATAGTTTAAAGAGTATTCACTGTACATGTAATTATGAATATTTGAAAAGATGTTTCTGAAAATGTATCGTTCTATTAGATTTCTACGGCATATATCATTGCTGTTTTCACAAAGGGAGGAATTGGGCCAGAAATCAGTTTTGTATGAAATATCCACACAATTTTTTTTTTTTCAAATTTCAACACCAACAACTTGATGAAGTTATTTTGTCCAAATCTTTTGAATTCAATCAAAACACGATACTTACTGAACTTAAAGGCAAAATTCACCCAAACTATGTTTTATGTGTTCAAGAATAGACAAATTTGAACACTATGTGTATTAAGCACATACACACTGGCCCAGACCAGTGCATTGAATGTAATGTTTTCACTAAGGGACAAACTGTGTTAAGTCCATATGTGCTGGCAATAACAGTAAGTCTGTTGTGTGCAATTTTCTTCAGGATGGGATGAATTTAAGTGCTGCGGGTCAATTTTTTGGGTGATTAATTCATCTGCAATTAATCGTTTGATATCTATATTTTAACAAAGTAAAATTAATCAACACTTGCAGTTAATCCAAGTGAACTATTCATTGTGAAAAGTGCCATACTTGATAATACCCGATTTTCTCTAAACCAGGGGTGTGAGTGGCCACTGATAAAATAAAAAAATAGCTGAAAACAGCTGAAAAAGGTGTAAAAAAGCTGAACTTTGAAAATCTCATATACTTTTGTACACAGCAAGTGAGGAAAATAAAATAAAATGCAAAACAAACAAAAAGCTGAAATCAGCTTTAAAGCTGAGATCTCACACCTCTGCTGAACTTTAGTTCAGCACTTTGCGGCGAAATTTGTCACTTACTGAAATATATTAACGATACTGACAAAATACAGATTGACCATCATAATAGACTTAGGTTAATTACATACATTGTCCTACATTGTTTTAACACATTTTTACTGCAAATTGCATGTGTAAAGAAGCTGTTTTGGACAAACAGTTTACTGGTAAACTACCTAGGTTTGCAGGTTTGGGAGATTTTCAAAAGAATTTTGGTATTTTATGTCTCAAACACACTAGTCATCATTTACAAAATTGAACAATACAGTTGTTTTCCTAGTTCCAGATAGTACATCATTCAGGTTGCTTTCAGCTCAACTGATCCACGAATTCAACTGACATTGGTTAAAAAGTTTACCTTGAGTGATGGAGATACTAACAAATAATTTTCCAAATTTAAGCTCTTTTAATCAGCTCCGAATCGATCAAAAACTGCTTCTTGCGAAAAACAAAATCAAGCAAGAAAATCAATTTTTCAGCCAGAACCACCCTGAATCAAGCACATTTTCTGATAAAGTATTATTTAATTAAAAAAAAAACAGTTCATTCAAGAGAATTCCAGCAAATTTTAAAACCAGAATTAACGTAAATGATTTTGAAACTTGTGTCTACAGCCCGACAGCATGAACACACATGGACCGAAAACTTATGACCCATCACAGAATATTATGTCACATAAAATTGATTAATTAAGGCGCGTGTAGAAAAACTAGTTGGGTCCTATATGCACGCGCAATCTGGAACTAGGCAAAAACATACGGTCATTCGTTGGCGAATTTTCAACTATAAGAGGCTCTACAACTTATTTTGATTCAACAAACATTCGATGCAAGAGTTTATATGACTGTAGAGTAAAAACAAAATATTTGAAATCACACGATACGAGTGATGTACCCAGGAGAAAATTTATCCTCGATTCGCAGCTCCCGCGATTTTCTACCAACCATCCAAACATATCAAAGTGTGGGTCAGAAATCTGGCCAAAATTCCTTTTCTAGAGATTTTATCAAAAATTGTTGTGTATCAATAAGCTTACATTTTCCTTTTCAAAATGCACTTCGTCAGAAAAATAGTATTAAAGAGACCAATTCAAAAGAGGTAGGTTTCTATTTGAAGTTATCCGGAACTAGGAAAAACAACTGTGCTGGCCGGTACCAA